>JAOTQH010251884.1:0-11829 GCA_025631255.1 Cornus kousa | reverse complement strand
ATACCATATCATCAACATAAAGGAGCAAGAAGAGTGTACCTCTTGAAGAGTTACATATGAAAAGTGAAGGATCAACAATACTACAAAAGAACCCTATGGTAAGAAGATAGGAACTTAGTTTGTCAAACCAAGCCCTTAGCGCTTGTTTGAGCCCGTAAAGAGCTTTCTTTAAGCAACATACATGCGATGGAAAATTAGAATTTATGAAACCCGGGGGTTGCTCCATGTAAACTGACTCTTTTAGGACTCCATGAAGAAACGCATTCTTCACATCAAGTTGGCGTATTGGCCATCATCGGACAGTAGCAATTGTAAGAATAGTTCGAATGCTTCCAGGTTTAATAACCGGTGAAAATGTCTCTGAAAAATCAATGCCTTCAACTTGATTAAATCCCTTGGCTATTAGTCGAGCCTTCAAGCGTTCTAGACTTCCATCAGCTTTAAGTTTAGTCTTAAAGATCCACTTACATCCAACAACGTTCATGTCTTTTGTTCTAATAACAAGCTCCCACGTGTTGTTTTGATTAAGTGCAGTCATCTCTTCACGCATTGCGGCAAACCATCCCGAATGGTTAAGGGCGGACTTAATAGATTTTGGCTCTTTTGGAATAATAGAAGTATGAGTGGAATGGAACGCAGCATACTTCAAGTTTGGTTTAAAAATTCCTTTCATTGAACGAGTCACCATACGATTACCATCAGTTAAGGAATCAGAATTTTGTGGAGTCTCAATTCTAGGAGTAGATGATAGAGTTGGATGTATGGGTGAACTTGGGTCATCATTGTCCCACCTTGCATTAGTCAGAGAAACACCACTAGAAGCAATGGGTTCAGTGAATTGAACATCAATGGTACTTGGATCATTAACTTGAATGGTTGAGCAACAAGATATATTTCTTTCTTCAGTAGGTTGTCCAACAACATTTGAGATGGAGTTAGTTGCCAGCTCTTGAATATTGGTTGAACATTGTTGGGCCTCCTCTTGAAACACACTTAATTCCCCCTCCACATGATCTGTCCTGTAGAGAGAAGCTGGGTCTGCAAATGGTAGGGTGGTCTCATCAAATACCACATGGCGTGAAATAAATATCCGACCTGTATGAGGATACAGACAATGATAACCCTTATACTTATTACTATAACCCAAAAATACACATGGTAAAGACTTTGGGTCAAGCTTATCCTTAGCATAGTTACCAAGATAAGGGAAACATCTGCAACCAAGAACCCGGAGGAATGAGTAATTTGGTTGATCACCAAATAATTTTGCATAAGGGGAATGCATCTTTAATGTTGTTGTAGGTAAACGATTAATTAGAAACACGGCAGTAGCAAAACAATCAATCCAATACCTCTTTGGAATATGAGCATGAAGCATCATAGTCACACCAAGTTCCTGAATATGTCTATGTTTTCTTTCGACAGTACCATTTTGTTGTTGAGTGGCTAGACAAGATAATTGGTGCCTAATTCCAAGGTTATCAAGTGTATTGTGAAAACCAGTAGAATTATATTCACTGCCACCATCAAATTGGAAAATTTGAATTTTTCTTCCAAATTGACAATTCCCATAGTTATGAAAATGAATAAAGCATTGCAAAAATTCAGATTTTTTCTTCATAGAATATAACCATATAAATTGAGTGCAATCATCAGTGAAAATTACATAATATTTAAAATTTTGAGTGGAGCGAATTCGAGAAGGTCCCCATAAATCAGAGTGAACTTTCATGAAAGGTTCACTACATAAATTACTTGAATGGACAAAAGGAAGCCTATAAGCTTTACCTATTTGACAACTAGCACAAATGGAATTAGCTTTATTTTTAGTTGAAGACTTGATAAAATTATGTTGAGAGAGATAATGAGTAATTTGGTGGTGAGGGTGGCCCAATGGTTGATGCCAAATGTCTTGAGATGTTGTCTTATGACGGGTTGAAAAGAAAGCAGCTTTAACATCATCTATGGCATATAGATCTCCTCTTCTATTCCTTGTGGCTACTACTTGACCCGTGCTCCTGTCCTTAATTATGCAACCACCAGAAGAAAATTCAAATATGTATAGAAACTTAGAAGTAAGTTGACTAACAGATAAAAGGTCTTTCTTTCTGTCCGGAACAAGTAGAACATTTTCCAATTTGATAGAAATAGATGGTGTCTTAATTACAGAATCACCAATATGAGTAATAGCAAGTTGTTCACCATTGTCAATCATAATACCATCATTTCCTTTATAAGATTTTAGATTGAACAACTTACCTGGATTTCTATTCATATGGGAGGTTGTACCAGTGTCGGGATACCATTCATTGTCATGATCATTTGCAATTTGAAAGGCTGCAAGTGCTTGAGGAATATCTGCTGCTTGAAATGCGTGGTTAAAACGATTCCAACACTTTATGGCTATATGATTTTTCTTTCCAAAAATTTGACAAATCATTACTTCAGGTCTCCTATCGGGCCGTTGAATTTTAGACCTGTTTCCGGGAGCAATTTTGCTATCATGTAGACAGTTGTCTGCTTCATATTGTTTTATATCAGCTCCACCACTGAATCTATTTCCTTGAACAAATTCACGACCTCTTGAGTTAAAGCGATTATTGCCATAACCTCTTTGTTTATTCTGGCCACGTTTAGCAACATAGGCCATTTGTGGTTGACTTGCAGTTCCATAAAAGCATAAATGTGCTTCATGGCTTTATAGAAGTGGAATAATATCGTTATAAGAAGGTACTGGTGGTTTCAGCATGGTGGTAACAAAAGTATCATACCCATGACCGAGACCTTGTAGAAGCCAGAAAACTTTGCTTTTTTCAGGAACCGGCTTCCCAATAGCTGAAAGATCATCACAAATATTTTTGAATTTGCGGATGTAATCTTGTAAGGTACCTTCACCCTTTCTAGTCAGTGCAAGTTTTTGAGTAAGTTGAAACTCCCTTTCTTGAGAGTCTTGTGCAAAAGCATTTTCTAGGGTTGTCCACACACTAGCTGAAGTTTTGAGCCCTACAACAATGCCAAGCACTTCTTCAGTTAGTGTTGCAGTCACCCATCCACGCAAAAGGCAATCGGAACGCCTCCAATAGACATATTCCTGATTCAGGACTTCTTTTGATCCTTCTGTGCCTTCTGGGACCATCGTAAACTCTTTGGGTGTAGGAATCTCTCCATCAAGAAATCCCTGTAAATTCTGACTTCCAATCAAAACACTTATCTTTGTCTTCCACAACAGATAGTTAGAATGGTTCAGCTTTAATAAGACAAAATTTGCAACATTAAGTCTCACCGGATATGAATACTTGTTGGCTGCTTCTGTGATAAGTACACAAAACCTATTATTTCATGTACCAAAATAAGCTTTTAATTAGACTTTTATATTATTTAAACATTATTATATGCTCGTTTTGTGTTTTATAGGTGTTAATGTATGAATAAGAATAAAAGAAAGTAGAAAAAAATGTAAAAATAAAAGGCAGCAAGAGAAATGAGGAGAAAAGAAAAGAAGAAAAGAAAAGTGTGTGCACGTGAATAAGAGAAAAGAGGAGAGAGAAAGAAGAAAAGAAAAGAAAAAAAGAAAAGGAAAAAAAAAGAAGTCAACAAAGGTGGTTGAAATAGATGTGATCAAAAGTTTGAAAGAAAAGGTGAAGAAGTGGTTGATACAGAAGAGGTCAGAGTATGACGTAGAGAGGTGGCGTGAAGGAAGAAAGAAGTCAGATCAGAAAACAACAATTGTGGATACACAATTTTGGCTATAAATAGCCGACTCCAGAGCATTCAAAAGGATGTAAAGTTAGAGATAGATTTTGGTGAAGTTAGAGAGTTGTAGTTTTTGAGAGTTTATTTATGTAATTTTCTTTAAAGTTTGTTTAATTTAATGCAAGTTATTTCCACAAGTTTCATTCTCATTTAGTTTCCATAGTTCGTGAAAAATCTCAAAATCAATATTTTTAAATCACTTGTTCGGAAATAGAAACTCACCTTGAATGCGTGGTTCGACCCTACTTGTCATTAGACATTTTTAGTTAGATGGTTGTAGGTATTTTATCTTGAAATGGAGTGTATTTGACAACGATTAGTCCATAAATACATGCTTATCAACAGACATGCAAGTTACCTCAAAATAAGTTTAACTATTACAGCCCAGGACAAAAATATATTGTCTCAATATTCATTAGTTCAAAATAAGAAATTACACAACTCTACTTCCTTTTTGGGTTAAAAGGAGTAGAGTCAAAAGTATCAACCACATTTGGGTTGGAAGCAGTTTCTGAAGGGGTTGAAAGGTTTGAAGCTGAAGAAAGTTAAGGGCTTGGAGCTACTAGAGCTGAGGAACTTGATGTTGGAGGATCCCCTTGGTGAGACTTCACCATCTTGGCGAACAGCACCTCAGCCTCCTAAGCCTTTGGACCCTCGGAATAAGGGAAGGACACCTTTATATCTACATCAAATGCATTTCGGTCCTTCAGCTTGTCACCGGAGCCTTGGTTAAACCCATGGCAAAAGGCCTTTGCGCTTGATAGGCACACTATGGCAGAGCAGCGTTCCTGCATTTGGTTTCCAGCCGTGGTACAAGTGTTCACCGCATCCCTCCACCTAAGGTTCTCTGCCTCTAGCTCCCTCATCTTAGTTTCAGCAGCTGCCAGTTGGCTCTTGTATACATCTTTAGCAATATAAGCAATCTTGACATCTAAGAGTGTATGAGAAAGCTTCTTCCCAGCAACCTTCAGCTCCTTATCCATTTTTTGGATGTAGATTGATTTAGCTTTAGCAATGGCGCACAGGGCCATGGTATAATACATACTCTATGCAATCAGCAATGGTATAAGTCATATGAAAGGAAAGTTAAGTAGATATCAACAATAAGGTAAGTTGCAAACCTCTATAGCACGAACTGGGGCAGATGGTAGTAGCTGGTCTAACCCCATGTTCCCAATGATTTTTTCCTCCTTGGGTAGCCACATTCCCAGGGCTATTGCCAAAGCAACAGAGGGGTCAGTGACTATTGAGTCCCCAGAATAGAGAACTGATTTATCAACCCTTGCAAAGACAGATCTCCTTGGTTCTCCAGCTTCGGCTTGGACATAAGCTCGAACCTCCTCTTCTGGGGCAGTCTCTCTAGCCTTCTTCCCTCTGCCTTTAGGGGGATTCTTGCCCTTGTAAGTTGAAGGTGGATTCTGCCTTGTCTTCTTTAGAGGAGGCTTATTAACCTCCATCTCATGCTCAGTCAACCTGATAACTACCAAAGGTTGGTTTTTAGCAACTTTCTCCTTTAGAGCTTCAACCCTCTATTTTTCTTCTTCGGTCAATGGAAAGTTATCAAAAGATGGGAGTGACAGGTCCATAAGGTCTATAGCTGTGGCACTAGAAGCGATTTCTTTGAGGTTGGATGAGGTGAGCAATTCCTCAACAGGTGGGGGTTCACTCCAAACTTGTTCTTTGAGAAAGGAGAGCCTGTTCTTAGCAGTAGAAGAAGAAAAGGTTGCTGAAAAAACACCAATAAATTCATAAGTTTGACGAATGAATAAAACTTGACATGAAAAGCAACCAAAGCACTTCTTATAAAGAGAGGGAGAATACTCTATACCTAATTTCCCAAATTTTTGAGGAATAGGGAGCTTATTTGACTGGGGCATAAACCAGTTCCCCCTAACAATTATCATCCTCTTCTTCCACTTCTTCCTGGAGGAAGGGAGGTCTGTACATATCCTCTATTGTAGAGATGAGGTAAAGTAAAAACGACTAGGCTCGGTCCCATGCTTGGAGATGGTATAAGTGATCAGTAGGTCAGCAAGAGTCAAATCAAGACTCTCTAGCCTTCGACGAACCAAAAATGTTGAGACTATTCAAAGAAGTTAGGGTTTACTTAAAGGGGGCGAGACCTAACTTATTAAAGACCAAATGGTAGAAGGGGTAAAGAGGAAATCAAAGAGCGTTAAGATGCCCAACTGAGAAAAGCAACTCATTCTCTCCGACGCCCTTGCCTGAATTGAAATCAGTCGTCCTCGGGTATTCAACAATTTTCACCCCCTCAGGGATTTCAAATTCCTCCATTACCGAGTCAATAGAGAACTGGATACGTCGAATAGACAAAATCGTCTCTTTCTCTTCTTTATTGAAGAAATTATCCAACCCAGAGATGGATGTCTCAGCCTAAAGTAAAGAATCATCTAATTGATTGGCTGAGTCATTTGCAGGTTAGAGGAACCCTAATGAGAGTAGGGGAAGACGAGGGTGTGGAATCAGAATCTTCAATTTTTATACGGTCGTGAGTGAAGGAGTTGCTTATGATGCAAGATCAAAGTGATGAATAGGAAACTAACTTGGTGTTACGACGAAGCAAAAAGCACGGAGAGCACAATGAGCACAATGAACGCAGTGAGGGCAAAAGCGAGTCTTGAAGAAGCTCTTGTGTCAGAAAGGCAATAGACACTCCTTAAGCTACTCTTGCAAAATAGGCAACCGTGTAACTTTAATTTCCTTTTAATTATGAGTTATAGTCTAATTAAAGAGGGAATTGGGGGCAAAGTGTGGAGGGAAAAATCTCCCTCCAATAAGAATCATCCACATCATCACAATAAAAGTGTTATTTTCAATCCTTTGATGAATTGTGGAGGCCCAATCTGAGTTGAGCATAACTTAAGTCTCCCTCTGGCCCAAGATTGCTAGTAATGGACTTCCATCCCTGTTTTAGTTTAGATAAAGACATTAGTAACCTAAAGTCGTTAATGTTGAACTTCTGGCCCATTAATAAAGTCATTTTGACCAAGATGTCTGCAACCCAAATTTGTTACAGAGGAAACCAGTCCTGCCAATCAAATGAATCAACATGGAAGAAAAGTTCTACAAAAGGAAGAGTCTAACATGGAGATAACTGAAAAAGGCAGTAATCTAATTACTAAGGAATTGTATATGTAATGAATTGGAGGACAAGGCATGCAAGTCTTACCATAATTCTACCACATTATTTGTATATAAATAGAGGCTAAGACCTCTAATAAAGATGATCAAACAATATACGTTTTTCTCTATACAGTTCTTGTTACTTATTATTTTATTTTTTAGCGAATTGTATTATTTCTTTTTATTTTCGTTATAGAGAGAAATCTTGCACTTACAGAGGGAAAACTAACCTAGTCAACATCTGTAAGTCCTTCTGAAGGTGCCAATATAATTAGGGGTGTTCATTTGATCCGTCAATCCATGAAACCAATCTAATTTGTGCGGATTGATTTGTTCTTTAGCCTCATAATTCGGTTACGGATTGATAAATAAGAAATCTATAATCCACAGATCGGTTAATGGATTGGGGTCTTTAAAAACTAATCCAATCCATTAACCAATCTGATCCGTTCAAATTTGTATCTATAAAAAATACACACATATATATACACTATTTCTATTTTCTTTATTATTTTATTATTTTAAGTTTACTAACTTCTAACTCTAACTACCTACTAAATTTTAACCTTAAAAACCTACTAACTTTTATGTTGTATTAGCAGTTGAAAATTCATCTATTAAACCATGGTTAAAATTAATAATATTAGGCTATCTGGAAAAAGCCTAATACATAAAACTAGTCTGATCCAATCTAAAGTAATAGATTAAATTAGGTTAAATTTTCACCAATTTGTAGGGATCGGATTAGATTAGGTTTAATGCCGAATTTGATCCAATATGTGGTCACCCCTAAATTTAATTTATACAATAATTCAAGGCCTACAATTCACTTGAGATATTGAATAATCTAAAGCACAACATTCCATTTCCAAGCAACCATTTAATCAATTTATTGGTACAACCAAAATCCCTCCTCACCAAATTCCATGCAAGGATCTTGAAGATCATTATATTTTAAGATGAATCCAGATCATGTGCCTTAGTCTTGAATCGCTCATGCAATGCACTACATCGCATGTAGTAATTGTAAAACTAATTTGAGCTTGTTGTATATGTAATATGAATTCTTGAGAGAGTTGAATTTTTAATCAAAAAATAATTCTAAAATCTTTTGTAACTCTGCTCACCCTCTTTTGAATACCTTCAATCAACCATTGCCAAATCAATTAGGTTTTGACTAACCTTCCTTTGAGAAATATGGGTATGGTACCGCTAGATCATTAGCCTGATGATAAGTGATTGTCAACTTTAATTTACTAAATTTTTTCATGAAACACTAGATTAGAGATAATGTTGATGGTTGCTCAATTATTACAAAATAACGAAAGAAGAGTTTAAATTGTTAGACCAAGTTCTTTGAAAAGTTATAATCATGTCAACTTGCTAGACGTATGTATGAGCCATTGCCACTGTTGTTTGCTTCTTTCTCTTCCGTATAACTACGTTAACTCCTAAGGCGGTAAATGATCCCATAGTAGATCATATATTTGAAGGAGAACCAACCTAATCAGCATATGTAAATCCTTTTGAAGGTGCAAATATAACAAAGGTGTTCATTTGATCCATCAATCCGTGAACAAATCTGATCCGTGCAGATTGGTTTCTTCTTTAGCCTCATAGTTCAGTTACGGATTGATAAATAAGAAATCTATAATCCACGGATTGGGGTCTTTAAAAACCGATCCAATCCATTAACCAATCCAATCCATTCAAGTTTATGCATATAAAAAATACATATTTATGCACTATTTCTATTTTCTTTATTCTTTTATTATTTTAAGTGTTACTAACTTTTAACTCTAATTAATCACTTGCTAAATTTTTACCCTAAAACCCTACTAACTTTTACATTCTATTAGCGGTTGAAAATTGGCCTGAAACCAATTCGATCCGATCCAAATCAATAGTTCGAATTAGGTTCAATTTTCACCAATTCATAGGGATCGGATTGGATTAGATTTAATGTCTAATCTGATCCGATCTATGGCCACCCCTAAAAAGTGGTCAATTGTTAATTTTAAATTGTTCAAAAGTTATTTTGGTACAAAAGCAAGTTTAATCCATGAATTAATTGTAAAAATATATTTTTACAAATGATTCATTGCAATTTAACATTATCATAATTATACATGCAATATATTAATATTCCTATTTTATATAGAATTTTCTTTGGGAGCACCACACTTTACTGTTCTTACAAAAAAATTGAACTCATGTGAAATAATATTATCCTCCTCAATTCAATGTTGGATAATGAAGCATAATGGACATTTATGTCATTTATTTATTTTTTAAAAAATAACAAAAACTTGAAGTGCATTTATTTAATCTCACTACTATAATTAAATTTTATGTTGAGATTTTATCTCATCCTATAGCTGTAGGATTGAATTATTTACTCCTTAATTTAAGGCTAATTGGTAGGTAATTAGTTACCCATTTTAGCTAAATTATATTCTACAAATTGGATGTAACACCATCAATGAAAGTATCGAATATAGTTTTTAATTCTCATATTCTGAATTTCAAGATGGTATTAGAGCCATCTAGAACAGTATTTCTTGAATTTCTTTGAATTTATCTTTTAAATTCATTAAAACATATACATACCCATAAAACATAACCATACCCATCAATTCACAGACCCATACATAACCATACACATACACATCAATTCAAAGACCCATACAGATTCACAAGCCTCGACGTCAGATCGCCGGATCTTCGCTGGATCTTCGCCGGATCGTGTCAAACCACTGCCTCGCTGGATCTCGTCGCACCATTACCTGCCGGCGACTCTCCAAACGATGACGACGTTGCCATAACTAATCGTTACAGTTTGTCGGCGGTGGGCTCTTCTCAGATCAGATCAGCCACGCCCGGCTGTTTATTCCTCACCGGCGAAGCACCGCTGCCGAACCGCTGCACTAGTTCTTCTTCACCGGCGAGGCAAGCCACCTTGCCCGCCAGTTGTGTCCATAGCCGTCGCGGCTCTCTGCCGTCATCGAATTTGCCATCGCCGGATAATGGTGGTAAGGTTTTCAATATTTCTTCACCTGTTGTTAATAGTGCATGGATAATTGATTCTGGTGCTACAAATTATATGACATTTGATTCTAGACAGGTCTCACCTCTTAATTCATCCTCACACAAATTTGTTTCTACTGCCAATGGGACTTCGACCCCAGTTATTGGGGAAGGATCTTTAACACTCACTGATAATCTGCATTTAGATTATGTTTTAGTTGTTCCATCTTTAGATTCTAATCTTTTGTCAATTTCCCAAATAACCACAGCTTTATCTTGTGTTGTCATTTTTTGGCCTATTTTTTATGTGTTTAAGGATATCCAAACAAAGCAGACGATTGGTTGTGGTATTAGGCGAGGGAAACTATATTACTTGGACTTGATGTACAACAGTTCCGACAAGCTACGACAAGTATTGATAGTGGATGGTTCTGAGGGGGAGAGAAAAAAATCTGAAATCTGGCTGTGGCATCAACGTCTGGGGCATGCTTCCTTTGGTTATCTGAAAAAATTATTTCCTAGTTTGTTTACAAAATTTGATGTTTCTAGTTTTCGCTATGATGTTCGTGAACTAACAAAGAGCCACCGTGTTTCGTATCTATTATGTTTGCATAAAATTCCACTTCCTTTTATGATTATACATTTTGATGTTTAGGGTTCATCTAAAGTCACTACTTTAGGTGGATCCCGTTGGTTTGTTATTTTTATTGATGACTGTACCAAGATGACCTGGTTATGCTTGATGAAGTCCAAAGGTAAAGTGAACTTATTGTTTTAAAAGTTTCATAAAATGGTTGAAACTTAATACAATGCACATGTTCAGGTTCTCCGTAGTGACAATAGTAGAGAATATAAAAGTTTTAACCTTCAGCAGTATTTTGAAGCACATGAAACTATTCATTAAACCACTTGTTCCAATACACCCCAGCATAACAGGGTTGTAGTGCGCAAAAATTGACACTTGATGGAGGTTGTTCGTTCTTCATTGATGGAATCGCATATGCCATTATCGTATTAGGGAAAAGCACTTACCTCTGCAGCATATCTAATCAGTCGAGTACCTTCTAGCTCTATTGTCGTCCAAACACCATTGCAGGCTCTCACTGACATAGTTGTTGCCCCAACCGTCCCAAATCTACCTCCTCATGTCGTTGGTTGTGTAGTATTTGTACACCTCCATAAGCATCAACGCAACAAGCTAACTCCTTGAGCATTACAATGTGTTTTTCTCAGATATGCTACATATCAAAAGGGGTATCATTGTTATCACCCTCCCACTCGACAAATGTTTATCACAATGGATGTTGTTTTCCATGAAGACTCAATGTATTTTTCCTCTGCGTCTGAACTTTAGGGGGAGCACCAGAACGAAATTTAGACTCTAGATTATTATTATCACACTTTTGTTTTTATTCTTTAGCTTTCCAACCCATGGTGGATTGGGCCCTCTCTAACCCAGATGGTATGAGTTATACACCTCTTCTCATTTAGGGCAATCTCTTTTAGGGCCTCTCTAACGTGTGAGGATTAGATGCGCACTAATTTGTGTTACTAAAGTAAGACAATGGTTCACCCACCTGAACTGGAGCCCGATTCTATAATCAACCACTTTAATGCCAATTACCACTGCGTCACACTAGAGATATTCCTAAAGCCACATATGAACCCAAACTTTCTAGTAAAGTTAAGTATCCCATGAGCAATTATGTGTCGAACCATCGTTTGTCAAAATCAAATTGGTCATTTGTAAATCAATTATCTACTATATCTATTCCCAACAGTGTACAGGAAGCCTTAGCTTACCCTAGGTGGAAAGCAGCAATGAACAAGGAGATGAAATCCTTGCAGAAAAATGAAACTTGGGAACTCATTGATCCTCCACCAGGAAAGAAACCAGTTGGATGT
>JAOTQH010251873.1:0-11830 GCA_025631255.1 Cornus kousa | reverse complement strand
GTGTTAACCAGCCACATAATTTCTCGTTGGTAAACAAACTCATTCATGTTTACAAATATTATATCCTGATGAATCTGCTCTGAATTTTACCTGGTTCGCGACAAACATATCTGGTTAGATGCGCAACCATCTATCATATCTTATAATTCAGGTTACGATATAATTGAGCATCAAATCGCAAATTATGTTGCTTCAAAATGAGTGGATTTCTGTGTTGGATGCTTTATGCACTTAAAAAACACTTCATCTTGAAAAATAAAACAATAATGTTGAACAATATAAATTTCCATCAATATCTTTGGATTCAGATAATTGATTATTCACATATTCAGACGCATATCAGCACCCTTCTTAGTTGAGTCATTGCAATTAGTTTAAAGCACCTCTTTTCTGCCTTCTTTCTTTCCCAAGATTACCCAAGTAAATTTTCAACCAGCAACTTTTAGTTAAAGTTCACCTACTTCTAAAATCCAAGTGGTTATAGGATTTATGTTTGTGCCTTTGTTTTTCCTTCTTGTATCAATACTTAATTTTTGTGCTGATTCTATCACAGATCAAGAAATTCAAAGATGCATTAGCAAAGCACAGTCCAGATCGTTGCAGCCTAGGGCCACCAAAGGGGCTGGAGGAGAAAGAGCTAATTGCATTAGCTTCCAACAAAGATTTAGGTTTCAGTTACACACCAAAACCAGAGCAACTGGTGCCTGCTCACACGCAACAAAAGATAATGGCAGAAGAAGCTGCCGAGGCAGTAGCAGCAGCGACACTAGCATCTTCTTCAAAATCAGAGCTACCCCTTCCTCTTCCTCTTCCCCTTCCTCTTCCTCTTCCTCTTCCTCTTCCGTCAACAGCAACTGAGAGGGCTCCTCAAGACTCTGGGGAGAAGACCCTTGTCTCAGCCGGAAGATGAGAAGTTGCCGGCCATTGTCATTCCATTTCCTCTTGTACATATTTGTGTTGTAGTATAAGATGTTCATGTGTAATGTATATGGAGAATTGAACAAATCAGTTAAAGCAAATATGTGGGAAAGTTTATAGTTGCAGGCTCTTGGATTCACTTTTTTTATAATTGGATCCAAATCCTGCGAATATTGTGGTGACTTGGAAGAGTAAATGGATGTGTTCCTTTGTTGCTCATAGAATCTCTCTCCTCTTGCAAACAACCCTCCTTATATTCATTGTGATATATAATATTTATTAAGATACAATAATATGGATATTGTGCATATAAATCGTCCGGTGGGAGGGTTTGTTTTTGGACACTATGATGAAGTTATATGTATAAATTTGCCGGATTTATGTAAACAAAGTATATATGGGTTATAAAAAATATCGTGATACACGTGTTGACGTTGGATTGTATGAGACATGAATACAAGTTGTATCACAATAGCCACACCCAAATTCATAATTACATCTGCATCGAGAGCCTTCCAATAGTTTCAAATATAGATTTAAAATTAAAATCTAAATCCAATAGAATGAATTTTAGCCGGAAATGAGCTATGAAACCTGATTCAATCTCATGCCTCGTGTCCTCGTAATGTTAAGAAAAACAGTGGGTTGAACAATTATTGGTGGAGACAAGTGTGAAAATGAAGTTGATAATTTAAAAACGAATAACTGTTTAATCATTTCATAAGCTTGCATTTGGCAGGATCTGAATGATTGTTTCATAAAAAGACGAAGAAAAAAAAATAAATAAATAATGGAGTCTTGAATTACGGGTGACCACGTAGAAAGTTGAAGGGTAAGGTGGCTTGCGTGTGTTGGAGGAGGCGAAAACGTGGCCGGCCTTCTACACTTTATTCCACTGGAAATGCAGTGGGGTCCACTACATATCTTATTTTATTGGAATTATTCTATAATAGCGACTCTAATCTAATCTAATCTTATAGTAAATCTTATATAGTGGGTGTCTTGTGGTAGTCTATTCACTCACGCGTTCAATTCAAAGCTATTCTTCACCATCACCACCCATCTGCCAAGTAGTGTCCATAATTTGTAGCAGTAGTAGTATAATAAGATGCGGAGGACACCATCTTCGTCGTACTCCATGCAAAAATAAGATAGACAGATAACAAGTCTGGACTCTAGAACCACTCGGTGCCTTTCGGAATCTTTTTTTTATCTACAAAACTTTTTTATGCATCAACAAACCATCCATATTATTAACCTGTAGGTTGACACAGACTATGATCCGAAAGCGCGGATCTTAAATAATTGAAAAAAATACTTATGCCATGTTTGGCCAAAAAATTGAATTTACATGTAAATTTATACTCCTTCCAATTGAAATCAATTCTAAAGCACGTTTCAGTGCTTCTAAATATAATATAACTATTTTTAAAGTTAATATTACATTTCCGAAATACAGTTATTGCACTATTGTATTTTAATACAATTTGTATGATATTTGCATTTGGTGTAGTGAATTGTCAAACTAGTCTATTTTAATTGGTCCATTTATACAGCAAATAAGAAAATAACCTTTCATTTATTTATATTGTGCATAAATAATGAATTCCACTCGTCATCTCATTGGCAGTAGAAAGTGGTCTACATCAAAATATATTATTATTCTACTAGCACAATTTCTCTGTGCATTATTTACACCAATGTAATTCCATTCGGGTTCCAACTAATGGTACAACCATGTACTAAAAGTGTTGCGAGTGCCCTACTGGTACAAAACTAACATATGTGAACATTTAAATTCCAGTGCAATTCATCTCTACATTTGTGAATTAAAAGCGATACAATAGGTTTTTTCAAATGTGAGTTTCATTTCAATGCATGAGTAAATATATTTAAGTCTCACCATGATTATGATTCTTAATTGCGATGAAGATACCTAGGATTAAAAAATAAATAAAATAAATAAAATAAAATCATATGATTTTAATAATGAATATATTTGGCATACATGAAGTCATCGACATCTCTCTAAATGTAACAGTATTTTATAGTAACTTAGCAAGGATATAGAGCATTTAAAGCGTCTGGCCATTTGAAAGATATAAAAAACACAATTGATAAAATCATAAACAAATAGCATACTGCATACTTAGCATATTACACATGTAATAATTAAGCTTACTTTTGTTGCAAGTGAATGGCATGCAAAGGGTGTGTAGTCCATTTGAATATCTTATTCTGAAGCGACTCACACATATTTGGAGATCTAGTCAAATTAAACTTGCAAAAATGCATATAGAAGAACAAATGAATTGTGTTAGTTTGATTTATAAAATAAAACATAAAAGAAAGGAAATATAATGTTTTCATGGTAGTTCTTTCTCTAAGCTGCAAAATTGGTGGGAGCTCCCAAATTGACTTGCATTTATGCTTGTAAAGAACATTGTTAGGGCAACTGTGACAGTCCCACAAGAAATTATACAGACAAATTTTCTCTTGCATATGCAGCATTATGGGGCACAGCGGAAGCGAACAAGCAGCACAATCACAGAACAAAACACAATATATACATGGTTAACCCTAACTTTGTGCTACGTCCACGGATGAGGAGATATTCCAGAACAATTACAATCCAAGCAAACAAAAATCCTAAAAGTACATATAACACTTGATTCAATAAGTAAACTTAGGCCTACCCAGTGTGCTCTCCCCTTTGAACTGGATACCAATGGACCACATGGCAATTGATTGCACATCAGCTGTGTTCAATGTAAAAAAGATGAGTGAGTAAAATTGCAGTAATATATAACCTAAACTATATCTAAACAAGAGAAATATTTGACAAAGACCACATGATTGTGAAATGTTGAAACTTGAAAGGCATCTAACTATATTTAGCTAAAGTTTATTGGATGGGTGGGAACCCATTTTTTGTGGCGTTGAGTGGGAAAGAATATATAAAAAAATTCTTGACTCAAGAACACCACCCTTTAGCTTTATAGTATTGAGTTAAGATTCTTACATTCCATTCCACCCAGAATCTTTCCAACTTTTTCCCCCCAAGGAATTGCATTCCGTGGTCATTACTTCGTTCTTAGTTCAGCCAATCCTATTGGTCAACAGATCAGCGCCAATAAGCATCGTACACGTGTTTCTCCCTAATGATTTTGACCAGCAGTCCATATAACATGATTCTCATATAAATGTGTTACTCTTATGTAAGCTTCATCTCGTCCTCAAAAGTAATATCATTATAACAGAACAAAGAGTCTCAAGAGGAAATAACACAAGTACAAGAAAGAGCAACTACAAATGTTCTCTCTCCTAAAGTGGAGAATAATTTGCACAGGAAGAAAGTAACAGCAGATAGATACGCGCGCAGAGAGAATAACAATTGGGGGGCATTATGGCAATATCAAGGAAAGGTAAGTACTTTCCATGTACCATTACTGGAAAAGATCAATATTGGGTCCTAAAGAGACATGAAATGAAAGTAATAGCAAGAAGCTTATTCTATGACCAAGTAAAAACATCAAAAGCTTTCTCAACTCACCAATCAAGAACCATATGTATTTGTTTGTTAAAGAAAAAGGTGCAAGACAACTAGACAAGGTAAGGAAAGTAGCAGCAATTATATTATCATAAATGGACCATTATCAATCACTATGAATGCAAAATCAACCTTAACATGTGATGATACTGGGGTACTTATAGAACTTATAATTCTTTTACTAATCATATCAAGCTCCCAAAAAAGCATTGGGTATTCGTGAATATTGCACTTTCACAGAGCACAAAGCAGGGTTTAGACAACTTTTCCTGTATAACCCTTCAACACCTCAGATAGGTGGGGTATTAGGATTAGCATCTTTTGTCATTTATCGAGATGCGCTACAAACAATATGCACACTGCTGAAAATAAGCTATCCTAGTTATAAGAATGTAGACAATAAAATTAATTTAGGAAATTTTCACTGCATAAGTTTCCTACATCATACAATTAGAATATTTTTGTTTTTGCAATCAAATATCATCAAACAATTTTCAAAGTCCTATGTCGGATCCATGATTTTCTGATCCACAATGTGATGACAATACACAGGAGGTCTCGAATACCAGTAGTCATTTAATGTCATAACTTGCAAGGCACAAAATCAAGCACTTGGTGCAATTTATTCCTATCCACATCCCAGCAAGCTATTAAGGAATTCTGCTTTACCACTTTACCTAAAGGTTTCGATAGATTCTTCCAAACTGCAAAAAATTAAAAAATAAAATCCTGATATATCAGAATCAATTGATCTTCCTAAAAAGTTCAGTTGGAGTATTATTTATGAAATTCATAGGGAAGGAATTTAACTTACTTTACACACGCGAAAAAAAGTCTAACGATTTATATGCAGCCTTGAAATACTTGTTTTAGACAATAACAGGCACCCCTTAAATGGGGCATGCGTAAATCTGTAGGTCCTCATTATTAGCAAGTTCTAGTTTTCAATCTTGTTGGATGATGTAAGTTGGCAGATAACTCCATCGCTTATATGAATTTAATCGGCATTAGTTGTTGATCATATTTAGGTATTATTTTTTGTGTTGTGTTTGCATTAGATACACACATATATACGAAAGAATACACATACAGCAAGAAGGGTACATATATCAGTATATCCATAATAGAGTATTTGAATCTAACAGATGCTCAAGTCAAGGGCAGGGCAAGTGGTCCTCTCCAGGCCAAGATTGTATGCCTTTCATCAAATGCAAGTATTTAAGCAAGTACAATCCGTTTCCTTTATAGCTTTTAAAAGGTCACAGCAGTTTCAGATTCGTCGATGCAGGGCCTTTAAAGCTGTAAAAAGAATGAAAAAGATTTGGTCCCTCTTCTATTTTAAACTGTGAGATGAATAAGTACCAAACTTAGTGAGGAGACAAAATAGAATGTATTCCTTATTCCATTTTGAGCCTTCAAACACTCCCAACGAGGAGCATCCAACCACCACTTATATCTTCTGCTTGAATGTATCTAATTCCAAGTTTTCAGATGCTCAAGTTCCTTTGCATTTATTCAGTTATATTTTTGTTTATCTCCACCTGCATTCTTTAATACAAATAGCATGAAACTAATCCTCATTTGCATTATCATTTAACTAATATGCACGTTTGCAAATTGCAAGTGAAAAAATAACGAGTGCAAGGTGAACAGGTGAATGACAAAGAAATAGAGTTCCAATAATTTTCCATGAGGAAAAGAAGGTGCATTGAAGGTTTCAATTGCCATGGAGATAGTGGATTCCCCTAATCAAAGTTAGAAATTCTTCTCCTACATCTGGGAATATGATTCCTACTTTTCTAGACAATGAATACGAATGCACATAAATAGATACTTGTGGATCTATTCTAGTATTTATTTTAAGGTGTGAAGTGTTTCAGGAAGTTATAGTGCAGAAGAATTCAAATGGCCAGTGTTGTCTGAGAATGGAAATTAAAGTTGCTGGACAAGGCCCACAGACGCGTAAAACTGGAAGGACAAGATCTCTTTTTGAGTCACTGTCAAGATTGGAGTGGGCTGGGTGCTGTGTTGCCTCTTTCCAAGATTCTATCCCTTGCTTGGACCCTAGACCCCCTCCCTCCCACTCACCACCCTCTTACATTTGCTTTATAAGGACATCCATGAGCACACCTTTAGTTATGTGAGAATTTTGTCAATGAAGAAAGGAGATAGATAAGAGCAGTGAGCGACGGGTTTCATACACAAAGTACCAGGAGCCAGGGCTGTACTGTGAAGAATACAGAAGAATCAAATTTCACTTTTCAAGAGTCAGCAGATTGGATCGATAGACGGTAGAACTCATCAGGTAAAAACACATATATTTATATGAATAAGATTGTATAAAATTTACGTGATCCTGTGAATCTAATACAAATTGTTCGTTCATTTTGAAGACGGATGTATCATCATCAAAATCATCAAGGAAAGGACATCCACCCTTCCTCAAGAATGTCCTTCCCTCCAGAAAGGCATTTGTTCCTGCAAGGTGTGAATGGTCCAGGAGATTCAGGACTTGTCCTTTCAACAGATGCTAAGCCTAGACTGAAATGGACACCGGACCTCCATGAACGGTTCATAGAAGCAGTCAATCAGCTTGGAGGAGCAGATAGTAAGTGCATACAACACTTTGCAGTCAATAAGCAGCAAAAAAAAAAAAAACAAAAAAAAAAAAAACAGTTTTAAGCTAATTGAAGCATCTCATCTTTTGTTGCAGAGGCTACTCCAAAATCAGTTTTGAAACTGATGGGAATTCCAGGACTTACCTTATACCACTTAAAGAGTCATCTTCAGGTAAACAACTCAGACCACACCATGCCAATGTTTCATCAGTATTCAGGTCTTCTCTGGTATGGCATCTTCAGCGCATGAGTCACCAATTACAGCACCAAATCAAGGCAATGATTAGCAGTTCCGCCATTTTGCATAAGCAAATAAGTATCTTGTTCCACACCTTGGTCTGTCATGCTGTAATTGGTAGGCAACTGAAGAGGTCGGAAACACCATGCTTTAGAAGAGAAAATCTCCTACAATGAACTACAGAGACCCTTGTTTTGTTGCATGGCTTGGTGGGTTGGGGGTGCGGGAGGGGGGCATTGTCATATTGTAAGCCACACACTAACTCCACCTTTTGGCTGGCAGAAATACAGGCTCAGCAAGAATCTCCACGGACCAGCTAGTGTAAGCAACAAAACTGGTAAGTTCAAAACTCACCAAATCAGAAATTCTTAAATACTACACCAATTACTAGCAGTGGACTACAAAAATAACTTATCAGGTTCAGTAATGGTTGCAACAGCAGGAAGCAGGATGTCTGAGGGAAATGAAATTCATAGAAGCAATTCAAGCATTGAACCTCAAACAAATAAGTAAAGACACGACCATTTCATATTCTTTCTGTTCATTCATCCATTACTTTGCAAATGATTTCCAAATTATATTTTTCTCTAACTATGGGATCTTATTTTCAGAACCTTATATGTAACCGAAGCAATACAGATGCAAATTGAAGTGCAGAGGAGACTCCATGAACAGCTTGAGGTATAAAGAAAAAAACTAGAAATTTACTATGCATAATATTATTAAATGGCCTTTCCAATACTACTAACAAAATATTCCCAAGTATTTATGCATACAAGATGTCAATGTACTTTCAGTATGCATGTAGTATTTCTATATGCTTAATGTAGTTCTTATACCTGCACATGATAAAAAATAAATAAATAAAATCTTTATTACCCCAGATGTATAACTAAAAACTTTTAATCATTGAAAAAAGTGTATATATGTATATATATATCTTCAGCAATGAATTTTTGAGTTTGAATTTTTTTTCCGTAAATAATTTTGAGTTTGAAATTCGCAGAGATTTATTTTTTCATAAATATTTTTATTCAACTGAAAAAAACTGAAAGTAAATCCAAAAGATTGGTCGTTACAAGAACTCTACATAAATATAGTATTTACAGTATTTAATCATTTTTAAAAGTCAGAAAGTGTCACAAGCACCTTTATTTTTCTAAGGATACATTTCATTACATATCTAGGAACAAATGACCAATTTAATACCTTCAGAGATTGAACTTCTCCAGTACTTTAATATTGGTGAAATTTGTATGTACTTCGACTGCTACAACACGCACCGTTATCTTATTCCTGTATTTGTTCCTTCTGAAGTTGGTAATGAATTTTCCCAGCTACTTCTTCAATAAAAATCTGTTCTGAAATGAAACAGGTACAGCGACACTTGCAGCTCCGAATAGAGGCACAAGCAAAATATCTACAGGCGGTACTGGAAAAGGCCCAGGAGACCCTTGGAAGACAGGACTTGGGTCCGGTAGGACTAGAGACTGCCAAGGTTCAGCTATCTGAATTGGTGTCCAAAGTATCCACCAAGTGCCTGAATTCAACATTTCCAGGGCTGCAAGAACTTCCGGTTATGTGGCCACAACAAACACAGACAACACCGCATACAGATTGTTCAATGGAGAGCTGTTTGACCTCCTGTGAAGGTACTCAAAGGGACCGAGAGATACACAACAGTGGGATGGGGTTAAGATCTTTAAATGGTAGTGCACCCTTGGAGTCAAAGGAGATTGACAATGAAACTAAGTTGCAGCTTACTGAACTTGAATGGTGTGAAGATGTGAATGAGAACATAAATTATGTTTCGTCAATGGCCAAGGATACACAGAGAACATTCCCAGTAGAAACAAACTCTGGAGAATTATCGATTAGCATTGGACTTCAGGGAGGACAAGAAAATAGCACCAGCCATTCAGAAGGAAGATTTAGAGCAAAGGGTAAGGATTTAAACTTCCTTGCCCAAACCACCAACAGGGAACATTCAGTTCAACTAGAGAAAGAGAAGAAGCTATCCCAAGGGTATAAAATGCCTAATTTTGCACCAAAATTGGACTTAAATGCCCGTTACGAAAATAACGCTGCTTCAGGTTCCAACCATTTTGACTTGAATGGTTCCAGTTGGAACTGAGAGTGTAAATTGTCAAAAAAAAAGAAAAAAGAAAAAAAAGAAAAAAGAAAAAAAGAGACTAGATCAAGGGGGAACACACACTCCAATTCTGATTTTGCTTCAGAGAAGGAAATTTTCAGCAAAGGAACCTCCTTCTCTCTCATCAAAAGCAGAAGCATAATATCACACGAGATGCAATTTCACTATATTGTACTTCATTTAGAGTTTTAATGAATACAATCGGAAAACATTGTATGGATATTTTCTTTGACATATAATCATGTTAAAAAATCATAAAAACCCTATTGTTACAGTAAAAATCTAGGTTAAAGCAGAAAATATTCTAGCAACCAAGCACAGGGCGAGAAACCAGCATGTCTAATATATTCTTGGCCACCATATGTCCTGAACTACTCCCAGAGAACTATAGATTTTTTAATGAATCCTTGTCCAGCTTAAATCAGAAGTTTTTTTCAAGTATCAAACTAAAAACCTGGTTGTCTGGATAAACAATACAATAAGGTGAATAGTTGAAATTTTTGTGGATTAATAAAAAACATTAAAACAAAAACAAATTTGTACAAAATAAAACAGCTCAAGAAAGAAAATATAAAAAGAAAAGCATCGAGAGTATGTAAATTAGTCTCGAAGAGTTGTTTTATAGTGGAAAGAAGCCTTAACTAATTTTTCACTTAAATTCTTGAGATGGTGCATAGGAATTGCTTGGCATTGAAGAAAACTTGACTGGGCTGATTAAAGAACTTGCAGTTCCTGTTGGGACAAGTGCCGCAAACCAAGAACACAATCAAACAATTTGACAGAACCAAGAACAGAAGATGACAACAGGAACTGAAGATGACAAGTTTTAGCCCCAAACCCCTCTCTCTCTTAACACTCTCCACCTGGGGCGCGGCTAACAGTGTCATGTTGTCTTTTAACACACTCCAAACTCTAAACGCCTACCAGAGAACTCTAAACGCGTACAAGAGAGTTCTGGAACAGGATCCACGACCCACAAGATAGTAAAACTGGAAACCAAATTCAGACCACAACATCACAGTTATAGAAATATTTTTGAGACTCATGAAAATGAGGATTCTCAATCCATTTAGATAAATAATTCTCAATCTCATATTCGTATTTTGAGACTCATATTCATATTGTTGTACACAAAAAAAAAAAAACAAAAAAAAAGGTTAATAATCAAGTAACGGAAACAGATAACAAGTATGCAATGTTTGAAGAAATGCATCTTTTACAACTATGATACATTTACAATTTATAACAAATAAATAACTTTTCAGGTAATGGTGATATTGAATAGATATCATGAATCTTTATTATTGAATGACCTTTTCAGTTACAACCACTTACCCAAAAAAGTTGGAGACTTGATGCAGCTCTTCACTGAATTCAAAGATAAGCTACTCTTTGTGCCCCTTTCACCTGTACTAACTTGAGATCGAGCCTTGGTCCATACGGTGTATCTGCTCAAGGTTGCAATTTAACTCTCAACTGTTCACCAACACTTCACACTCTTAACTCGGTCAAACTCCTTTTACTAAAAAAATGTATAAACAGCAATTCTAACCACTTTATTCTTTGGTGAATACTTTCTTTAGTGAGAAGAAGGCGATTGCAATTCTAACACCAGTTTTCCATATGGCGCTGGTTTGAATTGCAATTTAGGGTCTGTCAAAACTATAGTTGCGACTTGGCCCATTTTACACATTTTTGGACAATTGAGTACATAGGAAAGTGGAGTTATTTTCTTGTTTTGTAAAACATGTCTGATTTAGGATGTGAAATAATTTATTTATTTATTTTTTTAGGGTTTTTAAACTTTTTGATGTGTTGTAACCGACTTTTGTCCTAAGATTGTTTTGATCTTTGATCAAGTAAACTCAACGATTGCCCTTCATCAACATTCTTTATTGAGGGGGATCTCATGATTTGGAAGTCTTAAAGGCGCCTCCAATGTGTCTTTGATATTAAAAAGTTTGATGTTATTAAATAGGGCTTATTTTCTTGATGATGAAACCACCATATGTCTGATTAGTTTATTTACTTGGAAGGTATTGTTGTGATTGTGATATTGAGGATACCGGATGCAACATGAGCCGGATATAACCTGTAAGAGAAGCATCGGGTCAAGCAATTGGATTCAGCCCACAAAAGAACGTTGCACAATGGCCCGAATTTCGGAGGATCTGCCGATCTAAGTTAGGCCCATTAGGAAGACATCCCGAAGCTGAGAGTCCAACATGAGAAGTCAGTTATGATACTCCAGCAATGCTTGTAATGGCCTATAAATAAATAAGAGTGATAGAGAAAAAGGGGAGAGACTTTTGGAAATGTAACAAAATTCTGTAAAAATTCAGAGTGGGATTTTC
>JAOTQH010251853.1:1266-11831 GCA_025631255.1 Cornus kousa | reverse complement strand
CTATAAACTTCTACCAACAATGAACTTATATATTTATTTTACCAAATTTAAGCTTTCAAAGTAAGCTAAAAAGGTTCCAAATAAAATTTTATCTGAGTTTTTAGGTAACACAAGTAATACTTATTTCTAAATTTATAATTAGTGGGATGATAAATAAGTGATTTAGAAATTTGGGGGGACCATGGCCCCTGCCGGCCCCCTTGTGGCCCCGCCCCTGTATATATATACTCGTATAATATGATATAAATATTTACATAGCTTATGTTACTGAATTTGAAACCTTCTTTGAAATCTCAATTGAATGAGGCAACAAAAATCCAAAGATGAGTCACTGTATAAACAGGTTGTTGGAAACGTTGAAGTTAAATCAAAACTCTTTCTCCAGATGGTGCAGGTTTTGAGGTATATACATAATGTACATCTTTCCTTTTGTAAATATGTATATAAAGGATTTATTTATTTTTATTTATTTATTTATTTATTTATTTGTATTTATATATAACATCAGGATTACCAACATGCATATCAGACCCATACTTTCCAAAGGTATATATATATACCATGCATATCAGATCCCTACTTCCCAAAGGTATATATATATATACCATCAGAATTTGGACGCCACCGTGTAGACCTCGTTGATGAGGTGTTTGAAAGGGAGAGAACACCGTAAAATTCTGCAACTACATTACCAATGAATACAGTATATTTCATACATAGATATGCAAAATTTGATCAAAAGCAGAGTTAGGTACTACTTTTTAGGATACAAATAATTGTAAAGAAAACAAAGAGAAAGAAAAGAAAATTTTCAGTTTTATGCCTATTATGTTGTAAAGGTGTCTAATTTTAAAAGATTAGTGACTTCCATTCTATCTTTCTTCTATTTTCCTAAACATTTTGAGGAATCAAGGAAAGTCTAAAAGAAGTACGTACAGAAAGTCTTGGTCACTTCTCTAGCTCTATATTCAATGCAAATACGAATATTTGTATGAATGATATCTAATATATGTTCTTCTTATAACTTTTGATGAATTTTGTTTTGAATTTTAAGAAAAATATGCGTATACAAAAAAGACAAACAAAAATGAGTCTGTTTAAGAAGAACATATATTAGATATCATAAGAGAGACGTGCGAGTGAGGGATGGGTAGGGAGATGGATTTTGAATATAAATAATGTGAGATGAGCAAAATGGGAAGAACATACATTATTTATAATATTTCCTTATTAAACAGACTCATTTTTCGTCTTCGTTTTTATTCTATTATGAAAAATTAAGAGCTTAAACAATATTATTTTTATAAATAAGAGAGCTTTTTGAGTATTTTTCATATAAAATCATCTTTAATTTTTCTACGTGTTCATCTTTATCTAAGAGTATAGACTATTACAGGAGAGTGAGTTAGGATGGTTATGATGACCTTGTGGGTGGGTGTGAGATACTGACAGGCTACCACATTGGCAAGTTATGAGTGTAAAATCCCATATCGCCTGGGAAAGGAAAAGGTGAAGTGCTTATATGTATGTGTGTCACTTTAATTGGTATGAGGTCTTTTAGGGTAAAGTCTAAGAATAAAACCATGTGGGCTCAGGCCCAAAGCAGATAATATCATACCATGTAGTGGAGTGAGTTGTTACAAATGATATCAAAGCCTGACCCAGCCGGAGGTGTGCCGTCGGGAACGTTAGGCCTTTAAGGGGGGCGGATTGAGATGACCCTGTGGACGGGTGTGCCGTGGGCCAGGCTACCACACTGGTGAGTTATGGGTACACAATCTCACATCGCCTGGAAAAGAAAAGGTGAATTGCTTATATGTAGTGCCTTTTGAGGTAAAGCCCAAGAGTAAAACCGCGTGGGCTCAGGCCCAAAGCGGACAATATCATACCATATGGTGGGTGTTCTTTCGGTAACACTTCAATCTCTAATGCTTCATTTGGTAGAAAAGAAAAAAATTGAATAGAAGGGAAAGAAGAAGGAATGGATAAGATAACCTTACCCTAGAGTTTTGTTTAGTTGAATGGAAGAGAAGAGATAAGCTTCCAATTTACTATGTTCCTTAGGAGATAAGGGAAGAGAGTTATAATTTAGGATAATAGTAATTTACTGTGTTTGTATAATTTAGGATAGTAATAATTTAAAACTTTTATAATAACCATACTTTTCTTCCCTACTATGCACATTTGGAGGGATGAAATTTATAAAGGAGAAAGGATGACTCATTCCTCCTATTATCCTTTCTTCTCTTATCTTATCTCTATCGAACGAAGAATGTTTATTCATTCCTTCTTATTTTCCTTCCATACCTCTTCTTCCATTCTTACCGAATAAAACATAACTCTCTTTTACTTGGACTATATTTTTGCTTTGTGGGTTTAGTTTATCTTTAAATTGGGGAGAAATTAAAATAAGCATAAATGGGTAAAAGGAATAAGTTAAACCTATTTACCCCTTTGTTTTGAATTAAACTTTCACAACCACCTCGCACAGCGTATGGCATGCGACAAGACTATTTGTCCAATCTTTAAAAGGAAACTATTAAATTTATTCTTGTTTTGTTTCAGAGGAGCGAATCGGTTTCTTCGATTCAGGATTTTATGAAATTTAGTTTAAAATTTGTACTAAATTTGCTTTAATTCCAAATCTAAGGTGCAGATTCGATACTGCCAAATATAACATTAGGGTATTTGTATGTGGTATAAATGTTGTTTAATGCGCGTTAGTTATGTTGGAATATGTGAATGAAACTTGGCTGCAACCTATTCCCGAGTTGTCTTGGTTTATACAAACAACTGAACAGTTCAAGATATCTTGTTCACTGGTTAGCTAGTAAATCCGATAGCAATACACTGAGAAAGGTTTAAGGCTAAAAGCTACCTATCCTGATGCACTAACTTTTTGACTATACCCTATCTAATGTCTACATAATCATCTTTTGTATTTAAGCAGTAAATTTCCATTTATGTGAGGGATTGTTGAAATATGTGAATGAAATATGCCTGCAATCTATTTATCATGTTAGAACTGTAACGTGAATATGGCTTTGGGTGTCTATATATATTACGTTAGATAATAACGTGAATGCCACTTGTTGTATAAGAATTGATATACTGGTGTGCATGTATACTCTGTATGTTGTTACAACATAAATATTCTGGTGTGAAAGGGTTGAATGCTGTTAGTTACAATGTGAAGGGTTGTATGTTAAATGCAGAGCAATTGTATATCATTCACACTTGTCGATGTATAAAGATTGTTGCTCGATGTAGAGAAGAACAGTATGAACCAAGAGGTATGACAGTTGTAGGCTAGCCAATGCAACACTTTGAGCCATCGTATACGGTTAAACCAATGCAATGCTTTAAGCCATCGCGTCTGGTGGTCCGTGTCGTATCTGATATACAAATAACATATTTCAGCTGTTGGAATGTGTAAGGGTGCATGTATGAATGGGTGTGTCCTAATTCCAAAAGACACCAACAAGTTTATAGATACCCCATGCTGCTTCAATTCATCATTCATTCTAGATAAAGAATTCTTGTGAATTCTTTGATTTATTCTCCCCCTCTCTCATAAACCCAAGTGGGTTTAACCAAATAGTCAAGTGGTCTGAACCACTAAACCCAATATCTATAGCAATGAGCCATATTGCAATTGGTTTGAGCTAAATGGTTCAAATCGAACCAAATTTATATTTTCTATAGTATGAATGCAATTTTTAGTCGGAGAGAGTATTACACAGAAGTGGTTCACCGTATCCACAAGTTTGAAGTGCTGCTAAAGAAAGAATAAAGAAAAGCAGAATAATACATGAAAAGACATTGATCATGGAATGATAAATGCTGGTTATGTAGCAGTAAAATGACATCAAAAGAAAAAGGTTATTGTGATGAAACAGAAAAATAAAGTATGAAAGAAAATTCCCATTTTAATTTTTAAGCCTAACTTGGTAAAATTATAGGTACAGACATGGTAGATGGATTCGAGTGTGATCCTACCTATTTCTTGTTTTTCTATAGACTCGATATATTTTGAATTAAATCGTGCTTTGGTTGGAGATGATTCATCTATGCTATGCATAGGATATTAGGGAATGTCTCTCAAAAGAGACTTGAACGCTTGGTCAATGATGAGATTATTGGGTCACAAATTTTATACATTGGTTGTATTAAAGGACAGATGCAGAGAAACGCAATTTTGAGGCTAGTCGGTCATTTGGTCTTTTAGACTTTGTTTATACCGAATTTTGTGGTCCATTTCTTATTGTACCTCGTTTATGGTAAATGTATTTCATTGTTTTCATTGATGGGTTCTCAAAGAATAATTGTGTACTTAATTCACCAGAAGTCCGAAGCACTGATATGTGTAAAATATACCAAACTAAAGTTGAAAGTAGTTGGGTATAGTGATTATGGTTTTAAGATCGGACTAAAGTGGTAAGTTTTATTGGGAGAATAATAATGAGGGTGTAAATCGTAGTACTTTCAGTACATACTTAAAAAATAGGGCATTGTGCCACAGTACACCATTCATAGTTCCCCTACGGAAAATAAAGTTACAGAAAAGAGAAAGCGTAGGGATGTATTATAGAAATAGAGTTATATAATGCAGATATCAAGGGGCTTGATACGTGCACTGTTAATGATTATTTTATTAGGCATCTTGAAAGATTAAAGGATTCGAGATTTTATTATCCTGTTAACCTATGGAGATTATTGGAATATGTCATGCATATTTAATGAGAGTGATGAATCCAGTGAGAGTTTAAGATATTGTATTTCCTTTTTGCAGAAAAGTTTTTTCAACATCTATTCTATTTATTCCAGGCTTCATTCCACTTTCTTTAGTGGTTTCAGTTAAAGCTTATATTCCCACTCTTTCAGTTATTTCTCCTTTACATACCTTTCTTTCAGTTTCCAATTTAGTTCCAAAGCTAGTTTAGTTTAGGAGATCTTCTAGAGTTTGGAAGTATGTTCTAGTTTGTGTTTTTGAAGTGTCTGGTGGATATAAGAAAAAAAAAATTGATGGCCAAATGCTTAAGCAAAAGTTAAGTGTTGATTTCTTTGAGATTTTTTCCAGTTTCATTAAAAAACTCTTTAAGAGTAATTCTTTCATTATCACTTATTTATGACTTAAGTAAGTTTTACAGCAGTAGTATCCAAAATTTTGATACAGTGGTTACTAATTGTAAGTTCAAAGAGAATGTTATAGATAAATGCATATACCTCAAATTCAGTGGGAGTCAATTTTGTTTTCCTTCTCCTATATGTTGATGATATTTTGCAAGGTAGCAATGACATTTATGTGATATATGATATTAAGAATTTTATGTAAAGTTTTGACTTTCTCTATAAGAATATTTGGACTTTCTCTAAAGGTTTGCATTAATTAAGTATATGAAATTTTTTAATGGTGACCAAGCGTAGTAAGCCCATTGACATAAAAAACATTTGCAAGTATGAGAATGTTAAAGTTTAAAGATTTTCCCATATGGTTATAGAATGATTGTTGCAAATCCTTTTTCTAAAGTCTTCAGCTAAAGGTAATAAAGTAGTTTAAAAGCATATGATTTGGATAGGAGTTTGAGAGTCATTATGTTATGATGTCTGGTATTTCTTTATATATGCTACATTGCAGTTAGTTTATTTACGCCTTGTAGTGATAGTTAATTTTCACCTAGTTTACACCTTATGGTGACAGTTATTTGCATCCAAAATAAAGTTATGATGCCTAATTATTATTATCTATATATATATATATAGTTTATGTACGTGCTATTATATTTGTCTGTGAGTGGTATTTCACTCATAAGGTTGTTTGGGTTAGATGTGAGATTGACACCACATCGGTAAATCCAAAATAATTATTAAAAATTGTCTGAGAGTGATATTAATTTCACTCATACAGTTGTTTGGGATAGATATGAGATTGACACCATATCAGTAAATCCAAATATAAGATTTGTCTGGGAGTGGTATTTTCACTCATGAGGTTGTTTGGACTAGATGTGAAATTGACACCACATTGATAAATCCAAACATAAATATTAAAGTTTATGACAAATCATCTATGCGCACATGGATGATAGGCCACAAGAAAAGAAAAAAACAAAATTTATGACAAATCATCTCCGCCTCCCCAATCTCTGCGCCTCCATCTTTATTCTCGTTCTCAACTCTGAACTTGCCCTCTCTCTCTCTGTCTATCTCTCTCTCTGCACTACAAAAATCAGAAGTTCAAAACCCATATATTTCAGTTTATCTATTTGTCCGCAAGAATCAAAAGTTCAAAACCCATATCGATATATCATTTCAGATTGTTCAGAAAATCAAAACCCATATCTTTCAATTTCCATCGCCACTGTTCCAGCTCAGGTTCACCATTCGCAAGCTTCAGGCACTTGCCCGCCGTCTCTCATCACTCTCTCTGCAACTGCTACCTTGTATATGTAATCTTGAGGGCAAATTTGGCATCACAAATAGTATATCAACCCTCCCCTTCACTTTCCTTCCTTTTCCTCCCATTTTTGGGAGGATAACAAAACACTGTTTTGAGCTTTGACTAATCTAGCTTCCAAATCCTTCTCTTTCCTTCCAACAATTTTTGCCAAACACAAATTTTTAATCCCCCTCCATCACCTTCCCTTCCCTTTCCTCCCTTTTCCATTGCACCAAACTGACCCTAAGATATCACTGCTACAGTAGTCCTATAAATGAGCTCACTCAAGGGACAGTTTAATAACTAGTATTTAAACAAGTTAACAATATTTTATACTATCATACTAGATACCAATGTCGAACTAGAAAGTTGCAGCTCACCTCTTGGACATGCTTCTCCAGAGATTTAAGCTTTGAATCTGCCTCTCCATGGTCATGAACTAAATCAGACCGCATTTCTCCTATGGATTTATCGAGATTGTAGCAGTATAATTCCAACTGTGACAGACGTGAGCTGATTCCCTCAAGAAAACGCATGAGATTGTCAGCATATTTCTTCATGGTCATTTCAACAGTAGAGATCACATCTTGGTTAAGAGGTTCTTCAGGGGGACTGTAGGTTGAAGCAGGAATTGGTGATGATCTTGCCATTCTACTTTTATGGAATTCCTGCAGAATATAAGAAAACGTATTCCTAAGCAGCTGAATGTTTTTGAAATTTCACTTATAGACATGAAACACAGAAAATAAGTAAATACTGAGATATGAAAGTGGCATTGATAATGAACTGAAGACAATAAAAATGGTTGCATATCAGGATCAAAAGAAAAGTTGCTTTCATGCTTGAGAATAAAGAAGAATGCAATCAATGCATGTCTCTACCACCTGAACTCTGAAATGAATCCAATTGGTGCCTTAACAATTTATGAAGAGATGACAAGAGAAACGTTTTTTAGCCAAATAGAGGGGGCTATAAGAAAAGTCCATAAACAATATCACGCTGGACCGCAGTTTCAATTGCCCCACAAATCAATTGATTTCCAGAAAGAAACTGCAATGAGACAATGAACTTGACATTTTATTTATAAGGCAATGAACTTAACATTACTGATTTACTGAACATACTGAAACTCAAACCCATCAATTTTTCTTAAATAACCTGATTATTAAATTCCCCAAAGAGGGCCCAAGGGAATCCCACTGGAGGGGAAAATACTTTTTTGAGAAGTCAGTTGGTAGGTGTCTTTTACAGTTGAGCCTTCTCAAAACTCTTTTGGCAATGAGAACGCCCCTTAGTAATCTATAATGAATCAGTTAAAAGTAATAATAAATAAATAAAATAAAAAGAGAGAGAGAGAGACAGAAAACGAACACTTCACCTTACAACTTCTATCTATTTTATTTATTTTAATTATTTATAGTTATGAAAAACTAAAAGGGCTTCCAGATCCAATTATAAATTAACTTTTCAATTATATTACTAAAAAGCTAGCGTGTTCTTTCTTAAATTATAAAAACTGAGGCCATCTTCCTCTCCTTCGCCAAAAAGCTAGATGAAGCTGACTGAATTACATTGATATGCAACGCTAAGCTGAGCCACCTGTATGAGAGATAAATATTCAAATAAATCTGTAGAGGAACAATATTCACCAACATTACCAAGAGTTTAGCTCCAATGGTATCTCCTTTACTTTCCCAGTAAAGTTTGACTGCCCAAGTCCCCCACAAGGGACTTCAGCGGGAGTGTGTGTGTGTGTGTGCACGTGTGCATGTATATTACATACCAAATATATATATATATTCACCATCATCGACTGGTTCATAAGCCATATCAATTTATTAAAGCTCATCCAATCACAAACTCAACATTCAATTTAGTTGAAAAAACAAATTGGGCCAAGGCATAAAGCACCAAGATATATTATGGCAACGGTACGCCTGTCAACAATTTACAATAACTACTCAGCTTAGCTCCCTATCCTTTCCATAAAAAACTCGACTTCCATGGCACTCAACCCTAGTGGCTCCAAAACATAGAAACAACCTTGCTCCCAAAAATGAAATTAAAAATATAAAATATAAAATGCTGGACAAGACCAATTCAAGTAATCATATGATATTGAAATATTAGTAAAATCTCGTCAAAAGTAAATCAAACTCACAAGGGCTAGAATTTATACTATCTCCCATACATTGGGTCTAAACTTTGAATATAGAATCCTCCCAGCAAGCACTCTTTAAGAATTTAATCCTAGTATGGGCATTTCACGCAAAGACAAACCGCAGCAATCAAAAATTCTCTTTACATTCATTGCAAACAGAAAAGATGAAGCTCTATCTACTAGGGTACCACAAACATCACTTACCACCTTCATCCATATCATCAAAACCATCTAATAAGAGGAACAAAATTCATATAGACACTATAACAGACATGATGGATAAGAAAGCTTAAAACAGATAATATAGTCCAGATTCCTAAGATAGACCGGACTATCCAACTCAACAACATGGTACTTGAAAACATATCCAATTACTAAACAACCAAACCAATAACTTGAATATAAGCTAAAAAAAGAAAATGATAATCTTGCTAAAAACCTTATTATAGAAGCAAGTTTCCCCACTTTCAACAGGTAACAACATTTTCCTATTACAACCTTCTAGCACTTCTACAAAAACAGGTTGTATGATGGTTTTTTTTTTTTCATCTAAAATCATAAAAAATAAAAAATAAAAAAAAAACCTACTGTTTCCAAAAACTATCAACTAACCCCCTCAACTAAAGAAACTATCATATTACCCCTTGATATTTTCAAAAGTCTATCATATCACCCCCTCCCCGTTAGTTTCTGTCTAATACTAACGGGATCATATCACGTGCAACAATTGCATCATTGCTGACCAAAATAACCTTTTAATTCGTAATGATAAAATTGTCCTCCTCACGCTATAATTTCAGTTTAATAAAATATTAATATACTATCAAGGGAATTATTGTAATTTCGAAACAACTTAACTGTTCCTCACAGAAAGGGGGGCAACGTGATAGTTTTGCTAGTTCAAGGGGTTGTTTTATAATTGAGAGGGTTACATGACGTTTTTTGAAACAAGAGGGGGGTTTTATGATTTTAGCCCTATAATATACATATATACTTTACCCCAACTCCAAAATTTACATTCTTAGAATACGGAACACAATTCTAATAAATCTTAACCCCATTTGAATTCGTTCCAATAAAAGAACTAACTATTAGTAAATAAAAAGATGATACAATTTTCTCAATAATAAGCAACTCAGCCAGCATTACACAGATATAGTATTTACTCATCCTAGCAGTGTAAATGCCCATAAACTTGAATCTAACCCTCATTAATAACAGCTAGAACTGTCATACAGAAAGAAGATTTCAATGGTCCCAAAATGTTGCAAACCCTTGTAATTAAAAGTTTAGCACAAGGCTTTAACTCACAAGATTAAACAGAGCTTTCCAAAGACCACATTATTTACCAAAAAAAAAAAAAAAAGCTGTTATGAATTTAAAAATAGATGGCAATAATTCCAAGAACCAAGTGCAAGTGAAGAAATGATAAGAGACAACAATACTGCAATCGAGTGCACAACAATTTATGTACACCAGCACTAAAAGGCAAACCGACTACCAGGATTTAGAGATTTCATCATCATCAATTAGAACTCCCAGATATAACCAATTTAATACCGATCAACATCTATGACAATTCACTCTAATTTAGAGATTTAGGGTAACCAACCCTGCTACACCACAACAAGCCCTCACTTCAATGGTCGTGCACCAAACGAAATGTGATAGCATTACCTAATAATATGTGAGTCTCGAAAGAGTCCCTTTGTCAGCCAAAGTGCCATATGGTTTCCACTATTTCCTTTAAGTCTCTGGTTTATTACCCATTTTATAATTTTGAGAAATCACAGCAAAAGTCTGATCTCTCTACGAAACACCCATCCTTATTCCTTAATAATCCTCCACCCATTATGGTGCTAGTAGCATACCCAACATGTCTGACATCCAACTTCTAATCACACTATTCAATCAAAGCTAACATATCAGCCCATTGAAGCGATACAATCAATACAACACGCATAG
>JAOTQH010251795.1:0-11834 GCA_025631255.1 Cornus kousa | reverse complement strand
CCCCGGCTCAAGAAAACGGCTTAAATGGCCTTTAGGGCTTGCATGACATGCAAAACGATACACAAAAAATTAATAAATAAAAATTCAAAAAAATTCAGAAAAATCCAGGACATTACAAACATGGTCCTTGAGATTTGACACCCTCAACATAGCCCTATCCTATAAGGATTCGTTCCATTGCGAGTGATCTTTTATAATTTACGCACATCAACTTATTCCAGGGTTGTTTTACATTTTCTTGGGTTGGGATCGATCTTTGGCTCAGTGGGATCGATCCCATATTGTGCCTTCAAGTGCCTTTTTCATTCAGTTTTTAAGGAATAAATCTCTCACTTTTCCTAGCACTGGGATTGATCCTAGGTTTGTTGGGATCAATCGCACACCATTCTCAGCACTCTAGTGCTAACTTATTGCGGCCTTATCTTGATCATCTTAATAGGTCATTCTTGAGCCTAAATTATAGGATTTTGAGCGAGCTATCCAATTGTATATACCACATCCTCTATTTTTGTCATGAAATGGCCATTTTACCCTTAGCTTTTGCACTCGTGATTATTTGTTGTTAGCTTTGGCATTTGTTGCCCGGGTTCTCGAATCAGGTTTTGTTTTACTTAGTTGATGCACCAAATCATTGAACTTGGGGCGTCACACATTAACTGATGCAGATAGAGACGGTTTTCTTTTTTTGCATGAAAAGATGTCATCGTTCTTTACTTTTCAATATTTTCATCAATCGCGCCATCAAGATGTTTGTTGCTAAGACCCCCAAGGACCGTCCTTATATAGGCCTCAAGATCCAGAACAATCGAAACAAGGAGCAATGCAGCTTTAGCCCTCTACCATTTAGCAAATGATGAATCAAACAAGGAAAATATTGTGAATTATGGGGCCCTAAAACTGCTAATTGACCTCTTAGAAGAAGGGCAGCCATTAGCTAAGAAAGCAATTTTTAATCCATGCACTGAGCATGAGAACATATTGTGAGGGCTTTGATGACAATCACAACAATTTGAAGGAGATGAGAGATGAAGAGAGTTCTCACAGTCTTCAACGTTATATGAAAATTGAGCGTCTTTGCACTCTGGGGATGGGAATTGTAGGACCATTATATGAAAAGTGCCAAGTAACTCATCTTCGTTTTAGGAGCTCAAAGTGCCAAGTAAATCATTTTCGTTTTGGAGAAAATTGCTACTCCACAATCTAGAGATGTACGCAATTCAATTTAGACTCTCCTATTAAGAAAATACTTCCACAAAAGTGTATTATTGTATTACAAAAAAAGAACTTAAACAAGAGTCTAAATTAAATTATTCCACCAGAGTCAAATTGTAAACCTTATCTCCCCTTGATTCAAGTATGTTCGTTGGCACTCCTGCTTGGTTCATTCATAATATCCCAAACCATTTATTTTGTCTGTATTTCGTAATCTCACCTAATAAATTAAATTATTAGGTAACTAACCAACCCATTTATACCCATTAGTAAAAATGAAATATATTTAACTGATAAAAATTGAAGATTTTTAAAGTTGCAAAAAAACATTTGCGCGTTGCTCTGCATATTCCATATCAGTGGTGGACAACGTCGTTAACTAACTTTGCCGCCAGCCTCGCTCGATAACACCCAATATCAATCAGATCCCAAATTTGGTAGTCATTTAGTGAGAGAGAGTTTATATTGTAGAGAGAGAAAGTAGAAGAGTGAGAGAGAGAGAATTGGTGAACAAGAACAAGAAGACCACTGGTACTCACACTCTCTGTTTCGTGATTCACTGCAACTTTGCAATTCGTTCGCTGCTTCTCCGATCATATTCTTGAATTTCATCTACCGAACGCCATGGTCTTGGAGAGCGATCCAACAATGGTGGCCAAGTTTAAGGAGTTGGAGGAGGAACTCCTCGACGAAGAGCGTTTCAACGCCATGGTCTTGGAGATCGATTAAAAAATGGTGGCCAAGTCTAAGGTGTTGGAGGAGGAACGGCAGAATCTGGAGAAGGCAATCCTCGAGAATGACCGTTTTAACGCCATCGTCCCCAAGTCTAAGGAGTTGCGGAAGGTGGTGAAGGCAATCGTCGACGAAGACGGTTTGAACGTCGACACCATCAATGAAGCCGACAATACGCTCTCTGAATTGAAAGATTTGATGGTCATGAATTTTCCAGAGGAGTTTTGTTGCCCTATTTCCCAACAACTCATCACAGATCCTGTTGTTGCTGTGTCCTCTAGTCAGGTCAGTACTTTCACAATTAGGGTTTGCTTACATTCATCTGTGTATATTTGTCATAGGTATTTCTAAGATGAATTTGAAGTAAATTTATTGTGGTTGATATAGTAGTAATTGGTTCAAATTCGTTATTTTTGTTTGTGGGTATTCAATTTTGAGTTGGTGGAATTAAAATGTTTCTAAAAGCTTGAATTAGAAGACAATTCTTGAAAGATTTGGGTAAAGAATTTTTCAAAAGATGACAATTCTTTCATTTTTTGGGTTTCTTGTTTCAAGAAATGTTAGTTCTTAGAAGACCTCAAATCGCTGAATTATGACCACTTTTCTTTGTTTAATTTTGCTGTTCCTTATGATGACCACAATTCAGTTTTTGTGAACTCTTTGTTTTGGTTGGGCAGACTTCTGATAAACCATTCATCCAAATTACATGAATTTGATTACATTATGAGCACTTGAATTCTTTGGTTCAACTATTGACAATAGAAGTACTGCACTTTTTACTGTGTAATAGTTTTTTATGATTATTATACTGTTTTGGTGAACTCTTTGTTTTGGTTGTGCAGACTTATGATAGAAAATGCATCCTAAATTCGTGGAATTAAAATGTTTCTAAAAGCTTCAATTAGAAGACAATTCTTGAAAGAATTGGGTAAAGAATCTTTCAAAAGATGACAATTCTTTCATTTTTGGGGTTGTCTTGTTTCAAGAAATGTTAGTTCTTAGAGGACCTCAAATCGCATGAATTAGGACCACTTTTTTTTGTTTAATTTTGTTGTTCCTTATTATGTGTACTACTTTTTTAATCATTGTATTTATGATTATAATTCGGTTTTTGTGAACTCTTAGTTTTGGTTGAGCAGACTTTTGATAAACAATTCATCCAAAAATAGTTTAGTTTGTCTTGACACCTCAAAAATAGTTTATGCGCACTTGAATTCTTTGGTTCAGCTATTGACCACACTTTTTGTTGATAAAAGTACTGAACTTATTATTATTATTATTATTTTATACTGCAAAAGTACTGCACTTTTTTAATCTGTTTTTTGTGAACTCTTTGTTTTGGTTGTGCAGACTTATGATAGAAAACGCATCCTAAATTTGTTAAGAAATGGGAATCAAACATGTCCTTAAACCAAACAAGACCTTTCACATACTATCCTCAGGCCCAATCACTTGGTTCGAGACTTGATATCACAATGGTGCAAGAATCGTGGAGTCCAACTGCCGGACCATGAGGAATATCCGAACGAGTATGAAATAACTGATGCAGATAGTAGCCATCTTCATTCTTTGCTTGATAAGATATCATCGACACCTTCTAATCAGAAAAAAGCTTTAACGGAATTGAGGTTGTTGACAAAGACGATGCCTTCAATCCGGGCACTTTTTGCCTTGTCCGAAACTGCCTTACCTGGTTTGCTTAAGCCCCTCTCTCAAACCATGTCCCTAAGGGACATTCACCCTGATCTCCATGAAGATTTCCTCGGGACACTTTTGAATATCTTCATCCTTAACAACAACAAATATCTTATTGCTAAGAACGCCTCAACAGGCCAAATGGTTATCCGTCTTCTTATTGATGCGGTCAGTTCAGGAAAAATCGAAACAAGGAGCATTGCAGCTGCAACCCTCTCCGCATTAGCAGATTCTTACTTAAACCAGGAAATTATTGGGCGATTCAGGGCCCTAAATCACTAATTGACCTCTTAGAAGAAGGGCACCCATTGGCTATAAACGATGTTGCTTCAGTGATTGTTAAGCTATGCGGTCTGGAGGAGAACAGGGCAAAAGCTGTGGGGCACGATGCTGTGAAGGCCATCCTGAAGACGATAAAGGATCGTAAGTGTGTCAATGAGTTGTTGGAGATTCTCTTTTGCTTTCGGATCTTGAAATGGCAATACATGAAATGGAAAAGTTGGGTGCTGTGCCCTGCTTGTTCATCATAATCAGAGAGAACTTTTCTGCTGTCGACAATGAGAATTTCGCTTTCAACAATGAGAATTGCATTACCATCATCAACAAGATATGTCTTGATAATTGGAGAAAATGCGAGGAGATGATTAGAGATGAAGAGAACTCTCATAAAACACTCTCTCAGCTTGCTCAGAATGGGACTCCAATTGCCCAGGGGATCGCCAATGACATTCTTGAGAAGCTGAACGGGGGGACTAACATGTGTAATGTGTCATGTCTAATGATATTGTACATATTGTACATATTGCACATGTTGTAGAGCTTACTCATACTGCAGCATTTCATCTCTTATTCAGCATTTAGTAGAACAAAAAATGTACATTACACATATAGATGATGTAGAGCTTGAAGTATATTTTGTACATTAGACGTTACACATGTCAATTAACATTTGTGAACTTTTACTGCAACAGAGCTTATTTCTTATCGAGTACTTCTTTTGATTCTTATTTGCTTTCATTTTGATTATTTAATGGGAGGTCTGCATGTTGATGAGTTTTTGGCAATGAAATGGCAGTAGAGGCTCTACACATTACACATTGTAGAGCCTGCAGGATATTGAACATTGTTGTAGAGCTTACTCATACTTCATGATTTTGTCTCTCATGTAGCAGGTACGAGCACAAAAATTATACATTTACTATACATGTTGTAACACTATGAGCCCTTATGCAAAGGTACTATGGTACTTTCCCATTAAATTAATACTTTAAGGCCTAACAAGGCCAAAATAATCATTTGACATAATTGTGATGGATTATGACCCAAAAAGGGTAAAATCATCTATTCGCATCTATGATAGCCATGATTTATGGAATGATTTACCATATTCGCCAAGATTTGATTTAGTTTAGTTTCTTGTAATATGAGCATGTGCTATTATTTTATCTATAAAATACTAGAGTTGTGAATGAGTGGCTGATATCATTCAATCATTTACATATTATAGATCTCATTCAAACCTTTACACACTCTCACCTTTTTTCTTCTTTTTATATTTCTACTTAGTATCAGAGCCAGGGTGGTCCGACTGTAATGAGGGTGTAACGGCCTGAACCCGGCGGTCCGAATCACTAATCGGGTCCTCACCATAAACTCGAGGTCATTGAAGAGCATTACCGTCATTTCCTTTATCAATGCATAACCTGTACCTCATCCCAAGGTAGCAGCATAGCTCAAACATGTTTTCAATGGCCAATAAAAAATAATCCAAGCTACTTCAATTTGCTTCAAATGATTCAGAGTTAAAGATTACAAGGCCACCACTTCAAGGTTATACATATCATACAATACTTTACAAAAGTGGAATTCTAGTTATAGAGACAACCAAAAATAGCCCTCAAGTCCAACTATGTCTGTGATGGAATATCACCCGCCACTTCCTTCCCAAGACTTGAAAATATTAGAATAAAGGGTGAACTCAAAAGCTCAGTAGGCAATGCCTAAAACACCGGTTTTAGACTCTCTTGAGCCAACAACCAAGAATGGGGAGAAGAAGTCAAGATCATACACCTGGAATTATCAAAATCACAATCCACATCATTAAATTCAAAAGAGTATCGTCACATAATCAGTCATAATTATAGGTGTCAATATGCCATGAAATGTAATGCTTTGCGTAACCATTCCCGAGCTTGGTCCAAACCAACCCCAAATCCACCCTACGTTGACTGACTTTACCGAGCAAGGATTAATAGTTATCCCTGGTTCCAAATCCGGCAACCATTTGGGGCCAAGTATCAACTTTTTCACGCCCTATACCGGATCGCGCCCACTTTAGATCAAGTTACCTCTGGGCTTGCGATACCTAGTTCATTTCTAAATTTCTCCTTTCCGCCCATTCTAAGATGGCTTAATTTTCAATCTTATTCAACTTTCTCACTATTCTGAAATGGCCTAATGCACTTCTCATCTAATTTTTCCCACCATGCCATGCTTATAAATGCAATTGCATGTAATATCCTGAATTTTTCTTTATTTTTTGGTAAATTTTGTTCTTTTTTGTATTCATTATTTTGCGCATCATTTTGCGTGCCACATGGTCCCAGGAGTTAGTTGGGACGTTTCTAGGAGTTCTAACTCTTGGAAATACGTTTTGAATCATTTCTTGCATTTTTAGGGTTTTTGGACTCAAAAGGTCCCGTGTGGGCACCACTTGGGGTTTAGTGTTTGAAATTTTTTCTGACATTATTATTTGACTCTATTTTATTTTTAGACACTCATTTTACACTTCGTTGTATTATTTTCGGGTGTTTGGAGCTTTTGTGGACCATTTTCAAGTTTAAGTGGAGAACAGGACCTGCCACATTGGCTTTGACTATATATATATATATATATGACACTTGGTCATTGTTTGGCCACAATCTTTTTTCTTTCCCAACCGTGCATCAGCTTTCTCTCTCTCTCTCTATTTTTCTTTTTCTTCTTTGTTTATAGATTTTAAATGTTTTAGGCTAAGATTTGATCTACCTAAAGTGAGATTCAGGAGGAGAGCAAGAAAGAAAGTTTGATGAGCTTAACAAGGGCTATGCTCCGTTTGCCTTATAATTCAATTTAGAGGTGTTTGCATTTTGACCCATTTTGGGGGTTTTGTTAGAATTTGAGGTAGGGGTGTCGAACCCACAATTTCCTTGATTATTGTTAGTATATTAGTTGTTATTCATGTCAAAGAATGTTTAAGTTGAGGATAATTATATTATTTGCTTTGGACAACCTCCTATGTGGTTAAATTCATTGTTGTCTTGATTTTAGTTAATGAATTCATGCCCTATTCTTGTTCAATCTTGCTAACTATGATTCACTTGTTGATGACATATCTTACCTTGTGAACATGTCAATCTTCTTTGGAATGAATTTTAATTTAAATGTTGTGTTACTCCAATTGAAACAAAATTTTTATTGAAACTTCTCCTATGAGTCTAGTATATATCATAAAAAAATTTATGATTTTAGAGCACATACATAATTTTCTAAAAATCTGGAAGTATCTGCTGTCCAGTTTTATGTTACTGCTGGAAAATGAAGTTTTTGATAAAATAGTTTAACTGATTTTCTCACATAGAACAATTCTAAATATTTTATAGCAAGTTCCCACATTAGTCTAGTATAGTTGTATAATTTTTGATGATTTTAAACTGTGTACTTAGTTTTATAAATATTGGAGAGTAGCTGCTGTGTAGTTTCCCATCACCGTTTGAAAACAAGTTTTGACAAAGTTGTTTGACTAACTTCCCAATGTACAAAAATTCTCGAAATTTTATCCCAAGTCCTAACACTAGTCTAGTGAGTTTCTGCCAATTTTTATGATTTTAGACCATGTATTATGTTTTTGTAAAAATTAGGCGGTAGTCACTGCTCAGTTTTCTACCACAGTTTGAAAACAAATGTTTATGAAATTATTTGGGCGACATCCCGATATTGAACAATTGGAAAAAAATTTAGTTTTATACTCTCATGATTTAGCATTCAAAATAAATTTAATTTCCCACATTCTAGTGTTGGATGAATTCTCTATAAATTTTCTCTCAAAGTTGCCCAGATTTTCTTCGAGTTGAGGATTGTTGCTTTACTTGTAAAAATTGATTTCATTGAAAATGCTTAAGCTATTGGGAGTGAATTTTTCATATTATTTTCTGAGTTTAGATTCCAAAGAACTTTGGTTTGCCCCATTTCGTTTAAAAATGAATTATCTACGAATTGTTTTGTGAGGACTGTGCAAATATTGTGGAAGTTATGTGAATTGTATGAAATTAAGTTCACAATTATTGTTCATGCCTATATGCTTGCTAAATTTGTAGAATCGTACTTAAATTCTAAAATTTGGACATTATAATGCCATGTTCATTTATCACACATGCATGGTATGGGTGCATGTGTCGTGGTTTGTGTGCAGAGAATGTTCATTTCATTCATTGCATTCACATGCATGACCTAGTGAGAAGTGCGAATGAGAAAAAGGGTTTAAAAATTATTTTTTTATAAAAATGAACCGAATTTCACCAGTCCGCGGCTAACTCGACCTAGAGGGAGCGTGGCTCGGTGCAGGGCGTGAAAAGGTTGTTACTAGTCCCTATAACGGTTGTCGAATTTTGGAACTGGGGATAGTTATCAATCTCGCCTCAATAAAGTCAGTTGGCGGGTTTCAAAAAATGTGAGTTTTAGGTCAGTATAGACCAAGTTTAGGGCCGATGTAGGCCGACCAAGGTTGAGGGAATGTGGGGCATTGCATTGCAATTTATGCATAATTGTATTGGCATGCCAAAATGTTATTGTGCATTGATTTGTGGATTAAACTATTGAATTAAATTGGAATTACTTTAGATATTGTTATTTCTATCATCCTCTTCTTTTTATTACAATACCCATATAATGAAACATGATTTTTCCTTTCAAACTATGATCCCTTCCCCTTTAGTTCTCTTCTTTGTTTGTGTAGCTCATGTGGTTATAGGAGATGTGTTTTTACCACTCTCTACTGGGCAAGTGTTGCTCACCCCTTCCTTAACATTTTTAGGAAATAGAAAGAATGTAGAGGAACTTGTGTTACGGATCTATTTTGCCTATTTGGAGATTTATTTTGGATATGTATTCTTAGTATTGATTTATGTATATTGAGGATGTTTGATGTAATTGATTAGGTCCTGGGAGATTTTTTTTTATGTATGTTAGATTATTAATGTAATTATTGTGTCATGAATTTTTAGGACGTTACAATCTCGGTTTCCTATTTATCTCGTATGTGTGATATGTGGCTCAAGGGAGTACAAAGTTGGTGCCTTAGACATCACCTATTGAGCCTCCGTGCTCACCCCTTCATTTATTATTTTTCAGGTCACGGCAAGGAGGTACTCGATGATATTCCTCCACATGTGTAGTCAGCATTGAAGAATCCATTATTTTTGTATAATTAGTAATCCATGTATTATTTTGTAAGAAATGGAGCAAAAATGTATTATTTTGTAATTGTTACTATGACAACAAATGGTTATTCCTTTGAACACATTTTAACCAAATTTGAGGATGTAATTAAATTCAATCTTATTAAATCCTCACATCTGGATGTTGTTGTGTATTTCATAACACGTGGGTGAGGATAGGCCTAAAATTATATTAACGTAGTTTTGTTTGAATATGTATGAATTAAATAATTATTGGGAACATATATATATGTGTGTGTGTGTGTGTGTGTATGTATATATATATACGTATATACAATGGTGTTATATTATTATTGTAGTGTTGTTTAGTAGTTGTATTGTGGGATAGTTGTGTACAAAATTTGGTTAAGCAAATTAAGGATCAAAAAAGAAAAGAAAATTTTAAAACTTGGGAAGTTTCAGTCGACGTTTAAGTACCCACATGTCGACCGATATCTCGATATTTTGGATAGTAGGCTTTTCTACAATACACGACATAATTGGTCGACGTGAAAAGGTTTACATCGACCGATCCACTCAAACTGGGCGACATATATGTGTTAAGCATCGACCGGTTCCTGTTATTTTACTCATGTAATTTATTTTCCACTTTTGACCTCTTCCACTCACTTAAGGACATTGTTACACACCATGTGATCTAATAAAACACAATAACTATATTTTAGCCATTGGGATGACCATATTACCCCCCCGCACTTAGGGAAGGCAATGGGGCACAGTAGGGCGGGGATCTCATTCCCCATCCCCAGTTATTTTTTTTTTCCCCCATACCCGTTTAATTTTCAATCCCCTCCCCCATCCCTACCCCGCCCTGCCACATTAGCCCCTGTCCCTGCCCTACCCCGCCCCGCATAACATTTTTTAAATTCTAATTTACCTTCAACAAAATCGATACAACCATAATATTTTTCAACCTAATAATTTAATAAAGCTTCAATACAATTATAACAATTTAAAATATGATCAGATGTTTAATTAATGCACAACAACTATGTTTTTTCTCTATGCTGCGAGGGAATCGATCTAGGGTTTCACTTTCAGAAATGAATATATTATATATTTAGTTTTGTAATGTAATATATTTTATAACATGTAAGGACAATTTTGTAAAAATGCACTATAAACGGGGTGGGGCGAGGCTGGGTTACCATCCCCCGCCCCTGCTGGGGTTTCAAATACAGTCTCCATCCCCTCCCCATTTACATAAATGGGTCCCCAAACCCACAATAAACAAGTCGGGGTGGGGCGGGGACCCACCGGGTATAGGGATTTTGCCATCCCTACCCATTAGACTTATTTCTTTCCTAATTCATTACAAAAATGTTAAGGCAAAAGAGCAAAAAAATACCTTTAATTTATACCATTGTTGCATAATGCCCCCAAACTATTTTTAGAAGCAAATTACCCTCTTGAACTATACCATTATTGTAAAATGCCCTTTTAAAGGCCATTGGAGACTAAATTCCGTCCAACAAAGAGACACAATTACTAATATACCCTACCTTAAAAATTTATTATAAAAGATATAAAATATTATTGGTACAAAATACCAATAATGCCCTCATGTTTTTTTATATATTTTTCTTCATCTTCCATGCTTCCAATGACTACCGACGTCTTCCAGGTTTATGTGATCCATCGTTTTTCAAGCAACCAAGTGGAAGGGCAGGGTTTAAGGTTTAGTGAAATTATAAGACATGGGGACAATCGATTTGCCTAAACTTTTGGGAATTTCAATGTGATTAATTATATAAGTTCAATTACAGAAGCCTTATGTGATGGATGAGAGCGATGATGATATCGAGTAGGAGCCTGAACTTAGCCGACAGTGGATGAAGAAGAAGAAAGCGAGAAAATTGAATCTAATATTAAGCTTGAAGGAGAAACTGTGGAGCCTGATGATGATCCTTCACAAAAGGTTTTTTCCATTCACATTCCCAGTTTTACTAAATTTTGATTTTATCTTTCGATATTTTCTATATAGAAGTGAAAAAAATAAAATAAAAATTTATAACTTCGACAATTGGATTTTGTAGATGGGAGACCATTCTGTTGAGGTTGCAGAATAAAACCTTAATGCTTCACAAGAGGCAAAGGCACAGGGCACGAAAGTAATTTATGAAGGTTTGTGATTTTTGTTTGTATCTGCGTGTATATAAATCTTATGTGTGTTTATGTACAAGTGATTAAAGAGAAGTTTGTTGAATTCGTGAGTTTTGTGTTGATCAGATAAGCTAGAGGAAGCAATTAAGCATCTCAGACCATCTCCAATGCTAAAAGTCATTTTCACATGCTAAATCTATATTTTTGACAGGTGCTATAGTGTCAAAATGCTGCATTTTATCAATTCTGTTCCAATGGTGCATTTCATGCAAAATGCTATTTTTTGACACAACCACCTTCTTTTTCAACTACCATTCCCACCATTCATATTTGCATCAGTAATATAAATATTAGGCACATTTTAAGTCAAGTTGTAGACATTAGAAGGAAACTGAAATTAAACCTATTTAAAATGAAGCAAAAATCTAAAATATCTTGTCAAAAAAGGAAAAAAAAAAAAAAAGAAAAAAAAAAGAAAAAAGAAAAAAAGAAAAAAAAAAGAGATAAAACAAAATGATATAAAAGAAAATCAAAAAATCAAAACCCATATCTTTATATATGTGTGTGTATATATATATATATTATATTATATATATT
>JAOTQH010251784.1:0-11834 GCA_025631255.1 Cornus kousa | reverse complement strand
TGGGGGATGCAAATGAGATTTAAGAACTCCTTTTCAGTTTTGGTGCATGACAGGTTCATTCTTCAGTTTTTTGACCTGTTTCGGTTGACCGGTGGCTTGTTTCGGTCGACCGATTCCTTGTTGAATTCATTTACACAGTAAAAAGTCCAATTCCAGTAGCCATTCTTCATTTCGAGCGTCAAACCGGTCGACCAGTTTGTCATTTCGGTTAACAGAAATGAAACTGGCTTCACTTCGGCCGACTGAAGCTCCATTTCGATCAACTGAAATGGAGCTGCCTTGTGGGTTTTGTTTGGTTTGTTGCCTAGACAGGTTAACCTTGTTTTGTTTGTTCCCACTTGACCTTGTTGGTCTTGTTTAAGCCATTTAATGGCATATGTGGTCTAGTTTGATCTAAATCTTGTTCCTTTGGTTGTCATCGGTGCCACAGGGTACCGTTTGACCCTTTCATTCTAGCCTTCGCTTCCGGTTATTTCTTTGAGTTTCGTGCCTTCATGGAAGGTCACATTGGTGTCTTGGGAATGGTTTAAACTCTAAAGACATTGGTTTTATCTTTTGCTTCCGTATTTTTGGATCCGATTTAGGTCATCACAGGACACACTGGGTTGAAAAATCCAGGGTCGTTACATTATATTTATCTCTTCTAACAACAATTTGGATGGATATACATCTCTGCTAACAAACTTCCTGATCTTATCACCCTTATTTCGTATAAATTTAAAATTTTTAGAAATGTCTTAGTTAATAGTCAAAACAGTTGTTTTTCCCTATCAAGTATAATTATTTCTTTCTTTTCTAATATATCAGCACGTGCATTGCACGCACTTTTTTCTGATGGAAAAAGATACATAAAATTTATTGGTACGAAGGTAAAAAGAAGTAAATACATAAATTAAAATTTTAATACCTTGCCATGATTATATAATATTACTACATTAATAATTTAATATCCTTACACTTTTAAACAATTACAAAAAGATACCATATATATATATATATATATATAATCTATTAGAGTTCTTTTCCAAACCTGTTGCCTCTCCTCACAATTTACTGATCACTCCTTACCTCAGCCCTCACCACCATTAGTCTTTCTTAACCCCACTCTGCTGCAATCTCTAACAATCAAGAGGAGCCACGATTTCTAACTTCCCAGAGCTAGCTAACTCAAACTGGTCTTTTCCCTTTGGTAAACTCTATCTCTCTCTGTGTATTTCTATCTTTTTCTCTCCCTTCCCCCATTCATTTGTTTTTCTTTATCAAGATTAGATCATCGAACACCATTTTGTGGTTACATATTTACAGATCTAAGCACTATATGTTTTCTTTTAGTTATTTATTTATTTTTTGGCTTCAAACTTCATTTATGGTTGCATGTTTATAGATCGAAGCACCATGTGTGGTTATGGACTTGTTATAGTATGCACTCTTACTCGGGCAGATATGGGGTACAAAATTTATTAGCGGACGAGAATGGTATCTTTACAAAATCCCATCCCAGGTTCAGAATGGGTATGGAGTGAAAGAAATTTCAATTGGGTGGGGTAGGTTTTAACCAAACCAGTCCCATTGTCATCCCTAATACCAATTGCATAACCCTTCCCGCTATCCTATACAGTCTACCGTTAAATTTATTAATCAATTGTTTTGATTACACCATTTCGACCAAGTCGTGATATCACCGTACTTTATCTCATATATATATATATATATATATATATCTTTGTATAATTATTTATATCTCCCTCATCTATTAGCACCTGCATTACACATGTTTTCTAATGATTAAAAAAATGAAGAATTTTTTTTTTAAAAAAAATGCCTTGATATGTATGTAAAAAGGAGTAAATACATAAATGTATCTATAAAAAGTAGGAATATAATAAGTTATCATTTATTCCTTATATTCTTACTCTATGTTTTTCCATAAAGTGAAAGAATGGTAAACCTTTATTAAAGAGATTAACATTCTTAAAAAAAAGTCAATAGAATATATTTATGACAAAGAAAATTCTAGAGCCAAATATGGGTGACAATTTGGCCAGACCCGATGATTCTTGCTTTACTCTGTCCTATTGGGATGAGGTTGGTTTACCTTTAAATGTTGAAAACTGGGGCATTAAAAATATAAACTTTGGATGAGATTTGAAATAGATTCCGCTAAGAATTTTTTGTTAATCTCTAGATGAGCGCGTTTCTCTCCCCAAGAAGATGAATGTGGTATATTTACTTTCTCAAATCCGTTTCCAGGTGAATGAGAAATTAGCTCCAAAGTGTGGTGTTGTAATAAGCCTAAATGGGTATGCAAAATATGGGAAATGTTTGTCCTATATGAAAAAAATGTTGAAACCAATTGAAATTTAAATAAGTCAGATTTAGGCTTGGGCTTGGGCCTAATTGTAAAGTCCGATTATTCTTTTTACAAAATGAAATTTTGGATTGAGCCTTTATTTTTATTTAAATGGATGGTTGGTTTTTGAATTTAAATTAAAATTTAGTTTTTTTCCAAAGGGTGCATCTATTTTCCAAAGAGTTGCTTCTATTTTTCAAAGAGTTGTATCTGTTTCTAAAGGGTTGCAACTTATTGGAATGAATGTGTCTATTGGTGAAGAGACACCATGTGAACCACTGCAACCAATTTGAGTGGTTGTGTCCAATGATGAAGAGACACATATAAATGGATGTGTCCAATGATGAAGAGACACTCCCAATCCGAAAAGGCATTGATATTTCTATAAATACCCTTTTGGGCTGCCATTTGCAAATCGTTCATTTTCATTTTCTTCTATCTCCTTTTCTAAACTTGAACCCAACCCAAGTGGGTTCAAATCATAGGTTAAGTGGCCCGAGCCGCTTAAACCCTAATCCAATTTCATCGAGCCATATTAAGATTGGTCCGAACCATTTGGTTTGGATTACACCTAATTCAACATTTACATAGTATATATGCATTTTTGAGTCAGAAAGAGTATTACAAGGAGGAGGTTCGCCGTATCCACGAGTTTGTAGTGCTGCTACTGGTGGATGTAGACCGTTATATCCTGTGAGATAGACGTTACTAAGTTTGTTAGCACCATAGCGAGGCAAATCTGTCTTAAGGACATAGTATTCAATACTAGCCTCGGTCCAGGTTCTTTATTTATTATTTATTACTTTATTTTGCGTATTTAATTAAATATATAGTTGCATATTTAATTAATCATTTATTAGCATATTGTTAATTATCTCATAATATATTAGTATAAGGGTTGTAATATCTTAATTGTCACATGAAGTATATATTTTACTAACATTAAATAGGTCAAAGAAAGGTAAGGTATTAAGGTGTTTAACACAAACTAAGTTCGGGGTAGTGATAAATATATAAGTAATCCATCATTCTCTGATTATGTATAAAATTGCATATATGTCCTTAATTTAGCTTGGTATTTCTCAAGCAACCTTGCATGTGTATAAAATATATATCTAGTTCTCTAGAGAGTTCTTGTGTGTGTAATATATCTCTAGTTCTCAATAGAATTCTCTAAACTTAGGATTTAATTTTATTAATACTAACTACCCACCCTATCCCATTCTCCTACACAGTTCGCTGCCAAACTTTTCGATCAATTGTTTTGATCGCATCATTCAGATTAGATTGTGATATCACTGTACTCTTTATCTCGTATATATTTATATTTATGTATATTTATTTTTCTCTCCTCATATATTAACATATACATTGCACGTGTTTTTTATTGATGGAGAAAAAATGCACAAAATTTCTTGGTATGAAAGTAAAATATATATATATATATATATATATATTACATAAATCTGTCTACATTAATAATTTAATACCCTATCTCAATTACATAATATTACCACATCAATAATTTAATTATTTTTCTAAATAATTACAAAAGATATCCCATATATATACGTAAGATTTGTTAGGGTTCTTTTCTAAACCCACCGTATGTCTTCATGATCTATTGATCACTTTTCACCTCAACCCCTCAACCCCACTGGTCTCTCTCAAACCCTACTCCATTGTGGTCTGTGAAGATCAAGAGGGCCATAATTTCTAACTTCAAAGAGCTATCGACCTCTGACACTGGTATTCTCTTTCTTTGGTAAATTTTATCTTGCTCCCTCTCTCCTTTTATTTTTCTTTCTTAAGGTTATAATATCAAACATCATTTGTGGTTGCATGTTTACAAATCTAAGCACCATATGCTTCTTTTTATTTTATTTTTTATTATTATTTTTTTTAACTCTAGTTATGGTTGCATGTTTATAAATCTAATCACCATGTGTGGTTCTGGGATAGTATTGTTACGATTCCAGATGTAGGGAAGCGATGGAGTGAAATAAATTTCAATGAGGTGATGTAGAGTTTAGCCAAACTTACCCTGAACTTACCCCATTACCATCCCTAATACCGACTTCCCACCCCTTCTCTTCTCGCACATAACTTGCCGTCAAACTTATCGATCAACTGTTTTGGTCAAACCATTCCGAAGAAATCGTGATATCAAAATACTACTTATCTCGTATACATTTATATCTATGTATATTTATTTCTCTCTCCCCCATCTATTAGCACGTGTTATTTATTGATGAAAAAAGAAGAAGAAAAATGCACAAAATGACTTAGTATTAAGTAAAAAGGAATAAATACATAAATACATTTATAGAAAGTAAGAATATAATTAATTATCATTTACTCCTTTATATTTTACTCCATTTCATTCCATAAAGTGAGAGAATGGTAAACATTTATTAAATAGATTAACAGTCTGAAAAAAAGTCAATAAAATATATTTAGGACAATGAAAATACTAGAACGAGATATGGATGGCAATTTGGCCCTTGGTGGATTCCCACCTTGCCCTATCCTAATGGAATGGGGTTGATGTGTCATTAAATAGGTCAAGGGTGGGTAAGAGATTAAGATGTTTAACTCGAACTGGGTTTGAGGCGAAGACAAATATATAAGTAACCCATCCCGTCCCAATTATATATAAAATTACATATAGACTCTTATTTTAACTTGGTATTACTTAAACACCCTTGTGTGTGTGTGTGTGTGTACTATATCTTTAGCTATCTAGAGAGTTCTTATGGGTATAAAATATCTTTTGTTCTCTTTGAGAGCTCTTTGAACTTAAGGTTTTGTTTTTATTTTCTAATACTAGTTGCCTACCCCCTTGCACTTTCCCATATAGTCTGCTACCAAACTTCTCGATTAACTGTTCTGACTGCATCATTATAATGAGACCGTAATATCATGGTACTCTTTATCTCTTATATATTTATATTTAAGCATTATTATTTCTCTTTCCCCCATATATCTACACGTGTATCGTACATTATTTTTACTGATGGAAAAACAATGCATAAAATCCCATGGCATGTAAGTAAAAAGAAGTAATACATAAATTAGTCTGTAGAAAGTAAGGATGTAATAAGTTACCATTGGGCAAGTGGCCCAGCGATTCCAAACCCGTACTTCTCAAATAAGACGGTTAAGGGTTCAAGCCTCAGTGGAAGTATGACTGTGTGAGTACCAACTAAGGAAAAAAAAATGATGTAATAAGTTACCATTTACACCTTTAAATTTTTACGCCATGTCCTTTCATAAAGCGATAGAATGGTAAAACGTTGTTCAAGAGATTAATAAACTCAAAAAATGTCAACATGATAGATTTAAGATAAGAAAAACTTGAGAAAAAATATGGGTGATAATTTGGCCCGACCTCATGGGTTCCTATCCCGCTCCATCGTAATGGATTAGGTTGGTAAGCTTTTAAATGGATTAATGATGAGTAATGGATTAAGGTGTTTAACTTGAACCAAGTTTAGGGTGGCGGCAAATATAAGTAATTCATCCTACATCCACTATATATAAAATTATATATATACTCTTACTTTAACTTGGTATTGCTTAAACACCTTTATGTGTATGTGTTTTTAATATATCTTTAGTTCTGTAAAAAGTTCTTATCTATATTACATATTTCTAGTTCTCTAGTGAATTCTCTGAACTTAAATTTTTATTTTACTAATACAAGTTGCACACTAGTCTTGTTTTCCCACATTCTTGATCAACTGGTCTTATCACATTATTTTGATCAGATTGTGATATCACGGTACTCTTTCTCTTTATATATATATTTATATAAATGTATAATTATTTCTCTCTCTCCTATATATCTCTTTATACACATATCATATTATATTAATGGAACATACTCTATTGTGATATTAGTCACAGATTATCCTTTAATACTTATATAACTCTCTAATAAGAATCATCTCTCAATGTACACATGCATATAAATATAGAAGGTTTCTTTTATTTTATATTTATATAATGTTTCTCTCAAATCACAAAATCTAATATTTCATCTTTACTATCCTTATATTTATTTATGCCTCTCTGTTGGTCCCAACTTTTAATTCATGGTTTGCCTTTACAATGTCAAAAGTGTGCTCATAGGTCCATTTCTGATATGTATTACAAGTTCTTCTTCTTTTTTTCTTTCATAATTGTATGTATGTATTACAAGTTCTGGTGTGCTTAAGTCAATTATGGCATCTTCAAGGCAGTATGATAATTTCTAGCGTGTGAGCTCATTTAAATTTTATTAAGGAAGGTACATTGTATTACAGATCATTGTTACAAGTTCATCAGGTCACATTTCTAGTTTACAATGACATATGTCCATTCAGGGGCAATTTTGTCATTTTGTGTATGAGTGCTGCACATATTTGACATGTGTGAAGTGGTCCTTGGAAGAGAATTCCATGACAGTTGCAAAAATCTTTGGCAACAAGTTTCTTTTTGTATTAACTGACCTATACATATATGAAATATGTTATAGACTACACTACAAGACAAATAAGCTGAGTTGGTAGGGGTAAAGTGGTTTCTTCACACAGATAATATCAGAATATTATCCTTTCTAATGATTAGTGGATTGTAGCACAATTATATCCATTTGTAAGGCTACATCAGAACACATTGTACCAGTATATACACATTGTTATAGCAGCTTCCTTGTATATGCCGTTTGTGAGGTTTTAAGAGCCATTTGTGAGCTACATTGTGTGATACACTCGAGATGCTAAGAAGAATGAGTATTTATAAGTTTTAGATCCATTGAGTGAGCTTCAATTCATCTGAGAAATCAGTATAGTAAGTGTGTTCATATGGAGATCATCTATAAAGCCTTGTGAAATAGATTTTCTGGTGCAATATGGTGGTTCAACTAGTCATTTCTGGTGTGAGGTATCTCCACGGCTCCTCAAAGGTTAAGGCAAGTTTGTTTTGGTATTTTACATCTGCAGAAATAATGTTAGTGTTCATTATATCACTATAGTAGTTTTTTATTCCTCATACCTTAGTTTTTGTGAAGTTTTTTTGTGCGTAGCTTCTGATTTGAGTACTATATATTGACATCTTGTTGTGACTACTATTATTATCATCTGAAAAATTTTATTTTGTTGATTTGAGGCTGGGCTCCAGGGTTTGATGGTTTAAACTATGATTCCTGAAAAACATAATAGAAGCATTCTTGATGTCTTAAGTCTTATTAAGTTTGTCAAAAAATCATAGATGGATTCACTATCATAAATGCAGCTGATAAAATAACTCTGTCAAATGATGGAATAGCTAAACATGCCTTGTTCTGTGCATTCAACCAACAAGAATTCACTACAATTAAGAATTGTAAAACTACTAAAGAAATGTGGGATTCACTTAAGGTTACCCATGAGGAAAACACTATGATCAAGGAAAACAATATTTAATTTTTTAATGTTCAATATGAAGGATGCAAAATAAAAGAAATTGTCTCTGAGTATCTCCTTAGAATCAATGAGATATTTAACAACATAAAGCCTCTTGGTGAAGATATGAAGGACTCTGATGTGTGTAAGAATATTATCAGGTCTTTAACTTCTAGATTCAATGTAGAAGTCACCATTCTTGAAGACAAGGACATGTCTCAAATGAAGATTAATGATCTACAAGCCTCACTCATTACTTATGAAATGAGAATTGGATTCCTACTCAACACAAAAGAGAAACAGCTTTTAAAGCCAAAGAAGTTACTAAAGAAACAAAACATAAGTCTGATGATGATGATTTAGAATATAATGAAGTTGCTTATCTGGCTAAGAAGTTCAGAAAATTCAGATTCAAGAAAAGAGGTCAAGCTCAAAATCAAACATGTTTTGGTTGTGGAAAGTATGGACACTTCATTACAAATTATCTTCTAAACAAAAGTCAAAATAAATAAATAAATAAAAGACCAGAAGTTTTTAACAACAATAACATATTTAAAAAAATGCCTTGATTACTGATTGGGACTCAGCACTTGAAGAGGACAAAGAAGAAGCTCCAGAAGATGAATGATGTTCATGGCCTTATATAAAGTCTCTAAAACACAAAATGAAGCTGAAGAAGGTGATGATGATGAGGTTGAAGAAATTCTACCAGAATATGAAAGACTTGCTGTGAAATGTAATCATCAGAAGGCTTAAATCAAGAAGTTTAACTCTGAACTACCAATGTCCAAATAATTTCTCATCAAGCATGTGAAGGTCAAACTTTAAACACTGTGCTCTAAATCCTTAGTTGCGTATTGTGTTTCAAAACTCAGAAACAAGGATGAAATGTGGAGTACTAAGAGATACAAGGAATAACTAGCCCTGGCTCTTGAAAAGAGATCTCAGAAAATGCCAAAGATATGGAAGAACTCTACCAAACAAGTAGGAAAAACTGAGATTGGTTACAATAGTAACATTGTAAGGAATGTTAACTAAACTCATTCAACCTTTGTCAGGTCTGAAAGTGGTGAGGTATATGTTGTTTTACCCATCATTACAAAGCCAAACAGGTTCAAGTATGAGATACTTGACAAAAAATATATCTCACTAAGGATGAACAAGTGTGATTTTGTTACCACATCTTGAAGAATACTAGATTCACTCCAGCTTATGTAAAGAAATCTGAACTACATCAGTCACTAAAATTCAAGAATAAATGATCCATCATTAAATAAAAAATGATGTGGATTCATAAGAAGTTGAACTCTGTCAGTATGTTGGTTTATACAACATTCAAGGCCCACAATTTAAATAATAAATTGTATGTTGACAATGGCTATTCAAGGCACATGACAGAAGATACTACAAAGTTCTTTTCCCTAAAGAAGTTTGATGAAGTAAACATTATTTTTGGTGATAACCAAAAATATAAAATTGTTGGGATTGGTACCATATCAAAATTTGAAGAGCTACCAGAGATTTATGAAGTTTTGTATGTTGAAGGGCTCTAACACAATCTTCTAAGTGTGAGCCAATTTTGTGATTTAAGTAGTATGGTATGTTTTGACAAGAACAAATACAAAGTCATTAATCAAAACTCTAATAAGATATTTTTTCTCAATAACCATGTCTTCAGGCAATGTATACACCATCTCTGAAGAAGCCACACCAGCTTTGTGTAACTATTCAGCTGTTGATGAAAGTGTTTTGTAGCATAAAAGGTTTAGACGTGTGCATTCTAGAAATATTTCCAAGATTCTGAAGTTCAAAGCTATCAAATGTTTACCAGATTTGAAATTCAAAGATGATCATACCTGCAAAGCATGTCAACAAGGGAAGCAAATTAGGGTTTCTTTCCCATCTAAGGATGTCAACACATCAAAATCACTTGATTTTATTTATATGGATCTCTATGGACCAACCAAAACCATGAGCATTAGTGGAAGTAAGTACTTTATGCAAATAATTGATGATTTCAATAGAATGACATGGATTTATTTTCTGAAAGAGAAGTATGAAACCATTACACACTTTATTAAGTTCTTAAATCTTGTTGAGATTGAAAATGATTGCACTGTCAAGAAACTCATATCAAATTTTGATACTGAGTTCACTATGAGGGAGTTTGAAAGCTTCTGTGATGTAAGAAGAATCAAGAATGATTTCTCAATTATTGCAACATCTCAACAAAATGGTGTTGTAGATAGAAAGAATAGAATTGTACAAGAAATAAGAAGATCTATGCTTTTTGAGAAGGGCTTAGCCAAAGTTTTTTGGGCTAAAGTTATGAATATAACTGTATATATCAATAAAAAAGTGTTTCTCGGACCTAATTTCACCAAAACATTATTTGAGTTGTGGTTTGGAAGGCCTGCAACAATTCATTATTTCAAATCCTTTAGAAGTAAATGTTTCATTTTGAATCATATAGATAGTTTGAGGAGGTTTGATTCCAAATATGATGAAGGTATCTTTCTGGGCTATTCAACCAAATACAAGGCTTACAGATGCTACAATCTCAGAAGTTCTAAGATGGTTAAGTCTATTCATGTGAAGTTTGATGAGAATCCTCAATCCACTATCTCTGATGAATATTATCCATCGCCAGGATCAAATGAAGCTAGTACCTCACAATCTGAGTTTATAACTATCAAGGAGAATACTCATCCCACACTTTAGAAACATGTTCAAATTGAAAATATGAATGGTCATCCCAAAGTAGGTGTTTAGATAAGTGTGAGATATATATTTTGTAATTGGCTAATTTCGTAGTTAAAACAAGTCTGATCGAGTTGTAATTTTTCGGTTCAAAATTTTAAGGATTAAAGATCGGATGCGAATTTGAAGAAATTCAAGTGTTCATGGTTTACTACACTACGGTATAATGAGAACAATGCTTTAGGAATGTATGTGAGTGAGTGAGAACACTTAAGAAGTTTTAGAAGGTTGAAGGAACAGTAGGATTGACTTATGTCCAATAAGAACCTGTAGGGACTTCTTTGTACCGGTAGTTGACTATGGTTCAAAATAGGTTTCTTCACTGCCAAGGCTGAACTGATAGCCGAAAGCTAAACCGGTAGCCAAAAAGGGTCGAAAACCTTTCTGCCCTTCTTTGAACTGATAGCCAGATCTTGTACTGGTTCAGGGCCTGCAGACCTATTAGACAACTTCAGGTTCCTATTCCATTTTGAATCCTTTTTTGGTACATATTTTCCTCTAAATCCTATGTACGAATTCTACTTGTTTCACAAGTGTGTTTAGGTATTCCAAACTTCTATATAATACATCTTTCATTCATTATAGAGGTATGGCTTTAAGGAACTTCAATTAAAATTTTGAGAAATCCTTTAAAGAGATTCTTCAAAAAATCAAACTTGATTATTTTTATTATATTTTTGAGAGCAAACACATATATTCATGAGTGATTTAGTGGTGTTGTTCTCTATCTCATCGGAATTGGAGCTTAACTGAAGATTCAAAGATTTTAAAAGAGCATATCTACTTCTACATCGAATTCAGATATTAAAGAATAGAAGTAAAAGTGATCACACTTTGAAAGGGTCAAAGCATTCGAGGAGTATTGTTTGAACTACCTACAACCCTTCTACAGAGATAAAAAAATAAGGGTGAGGTCAAGTACTGTTGGACGGGACGTCGCAAAGCCAAAGGATTACTTTGGTAGAATGATAGGGTATGAGCCTGAGTCAAAATTCAAATGTACTTTGTTTCAAACATAGTGGATTGATTCACTTTGGACTGCATAGTCCACGAGGTTTTTTCCACGCAAACAGTTGGTCTATTTTACCAACTGGGGTTTCCTCGCTAAAAATGCTGGTGTAATCTACAACCTTACTTGCTTCACTTTACAGTATTTATCTTTGTGATTGTGAATGTTTAAATTTATCATATTGCTTAGATAATTTAATCAATCACAAATTTGGGCAATTTGACTTATTAATCTAATCTAGATCATTAAAGTAGTTAATCACAATTTAAATCAACTAACAGTTTCTGCA
>JAOTQH010251774.1:0-11835 GCA_025631255.1 Cornus kousa | reverse complement strand
AAAAAAAAAAAAAAAAAAAAAATTGTTTTCTTTAGTTTGCAGTTTGCACTTTATTTTTGTTTTTTATTTTCAATTTTTATCTTAACTCTTTTTTTTTTAATACTTTTATTTTTATATCTTTATTTGTCCATTGTCGGCGCCTTCCAGTAATGTCATTTTCAGTCATTTTATAAAATTATTTATTTTTATATATTTTATAAAATGGTTCAGTAAGGATAATTTAGTCAATTTAGGGCTTAAATTTGTCGGTGGGATCTATTTGCACCAGATTGAAACTTTAGGGATATTTTTTGCACAAGAGAGACATCTTCCAATAGTGTCATTCTCGGTAATTTTACAAAATTATTTATTTTTATATATTTTATAAAATGGTTTGGTAATTTAGTCAACTTAGGGTTTAAATTTGAATGACCTATTTGCACCAAATTGAAACTTTAGGGGTGTTTTTTGTATGTGACGGGTGTGATATGCATAGTAAACATAGGGGTGTTTTTTGCACTTGACCCTTAGTAAAACACACGTCGAGAGTAAAAGTTTGTGTATACTTGTAACGTACAAAAAAATTAATAAAATACTTAAATTCAATTATTATTATTATTATTAATTTTTTTTTTTTTGAAATTTCTTAAATTCAATTATTGATATAGAATTGTTTTTATGTATTTATAGAATTGTTGATACTTGCACCAATTTGTTGCATCGAATATTTCTGATTGGTTATTTATGCATAGTAAATGTAAGTAGAGGGCTCCACTTCTTTATTTATTCGATTTGTTGTAATGAATTGTCAGATCTATTTATTTTAATTGGTCCATTTATACATAAATAAAGAAGTGGAGCCTTTCAATTACATGTACGACGCATAAATAACTAATCAGAGACATTCGGTGCAACAATTCGGTGCAAGTATCATTACTCTTAATATTTAGTTGGTGACTATATAATTTAGGAAAATGATAAAATAACCGAACCAAACAACAGAATAAAAGGTCGAATTTAATGTGGTTGCCACGTCAGATTATTTTCTAAAAACATAACTCTTGCCTCTTCCCTTCTCTCTCCTCTCTTCCTCTCATTCTCGATTTTTCTTCTGTATTCAATCTTATATTTGATTTTGGTTTTGTATCTCTTTTTTATTTCGTAAAATTGAAGATAAAATATATAAAAAAATTAAATTTCTTTATGTTTGGCAAATACAGAAGCACAAAACCAAAACAGAACAAAAAAATAAATAAATAAGAAAATAAAAGCTACAACTGTTGCTTCTCTCTTTCAGATTTTGTATCCATAAAAATCAAATAGAAACTTTGAGAAGAGAGATTAATGTGTTTTGTAATGGCAACTCTTGTGTAGATATTTTACTTACCAAAACAAAATATTCTTCGGCATATTTTTCATCTAGGATTGGAAAGATTTATTTTTGGAAGATTTATGAATAGAGAAAAGTACGTGATCTTGAAAAAGGAGCGAGGATAAAGAATTTTTGATCTTGTCTCTACAATAATTTGGATATGTGTATATCAAGAGAGTGGATCTATAAGAAAAATTGGTTATTGGTGAACCAGAGGAGAGAGAAACGAAGAGGAAAAGAGAGAAAAATGAAAAATTGGGAGAGAAAAGATCCATGGACTTAGATAATGAAATTATTTGACGTGGATAAAGCCACGTAAGATTCGATATTTATTTCGGTAGAAACGTTCGGTTTCTCTATTACTGCTCTTATATAATATGTTAGCACTTTTGAAAGATAATTATGTCAATTTATTTACCTGTGAAGAAAAGTACAATATTGAAGTGTGAATGTCATTCCCCAAAAATTAATGCTGCCGCATTATTAAGAAATATAACACAAATTGAATATTAGTAATAAAAAATATCTTTATCAACACAGTTGTGATAAGAATTCTCTCCAGAATTGGAGGGGTGCTGTACAGAATTTAGTGATTGAGATTGCATCATTATTAATGGATTCCATTTATTAATTCAATCTCAACTACTGAATTTTGCATAGAACCTCTCCAACACCGGAGAGAATCTATATCACTAACTGAACATATAAAACAAAATGATTGAGTTTAAAAATATTATCATCAAGTTTTTCAATATGCCGATAAAAATCACAAGTTCATTTTGCCCCCTTCCTCCGAACACGTGTCACAATGAGCTGGTCTAATCCGCAGTGACAATTTAATCTATTGTTATAATGATACTAGAGTATTTTCATATGACTAAAAAAAATTATTGCATTAATTGTCACGTACATATTATTTACTTTTTACTTTGCAGAATCTCCTTTTTGATATTTAAGTTTTTATTATTGAACTGAATGATATCAAAACTAATGGTAACATTGGTCCACATGAAGTTGTGGGTACTCCCTACATATTTTGTCCGAAATATGGTGCATAATGGAGACTTGTAATGCATTTTTGGAAGTGTCGCAAGTTACACATGGATGATTTAAAATAATACTAGTACAATTTGGGTAAGAAGAGTAATTTGTTTTTTTTAATCATATGGTTTGAAGTTGGAAGACTAGTTTTAGGCTGTTGGAGAGGGAGAGAGAGCACAGACCACTACCGAGGAGGCACTGCAAAATAAACCTGACCTTTCCAACATCCGAAAGGATCACTTCCTCTCACCTTCTCCGATCAAACTATTCCCTACGAATTAAACCTATATTTCTCTCTCCCATCTCTCTCTACACACCCAATAAATATATCTTTCGTCTTTTCTAGGGCTTTTTGATCCGATCATGGCTTATTCGGCTGTGTCTCAGGTAAGCTTCTTATTTCTATCTCCACTTGTTCTTTATTTTCCATGGATTTCGTTTCTCTGATCTTGAAAATTGATTCAATTTGAAATTTGATTATTTTTTGAGATTTGCTTAATTAATTATGGGATTAGTCTAATATAATCTCAAATGCTTGTTGAAGTTGTCTGTAACTGTCCCTGTTCATAGCGATTTGGCACTTCGGAGACCCGTGTTTAAGGTACGTCATAACATTTTCACTCCTGTGCTGCTTCGTCAATTGAATAGATTATTCTTGTTGATTAGGTTCAGAACATTGAATTGTGTTTAGATTACGTAAATTTTTTTTGATTTGGCTTCTGTTGGTTTAGCATCTTGAAACTACGTGTAAATTGCTGTTCCAAATGATAGTCTTGGTTTTCTTGAAGTTTGGTCTTCGGGTTATTTCTTTTTATTTGACTGATTAACTTCGATTACTGATATTTGGAATGGTGTGTGGAAACTGGGACCTCAAAATTCAAATGGGTTTGAAATGGAATAATCTGGATGGCATTGAAAATGTGGATTTGTCATTCGTGTTGGATGTCTTGCACATTGTTTGTCGCAGTGGATAGGGTTTGATATTTTCGTTGTTTTCTATATGGAAAGTCCCAATTTAGTTTTAAAGACTTGAGTTCTAAATTTATATGAATTTACAGGATAATGTCCGAGTACTTGAAATTAGGTTTTGGGGGTTTTCTATTTCTTTGAACAATCAAAGGTGCACTGGTCTTATGAATAAGTGGTGTGCAACAGCTTCTTTGCCACACACAGAGTCTTTGAATCCTGGTAGCAGTTTAACAGGAGAATTGGGACTTGGGAAGTGTAATGGCTTCATCTAATGACTTGAATGTATAATGCGATACAGTTCCTGATTGAGGATCGTTCAGATTAACATTCTAGAAAGAATCTCTTTTTTGTGTGTGTGTGTGTGTGTGTGTGTGTGTGTGATGTTAAACTTATCTGATTCAACAGTTCAATTGATACCAACAGATACCTCTATTTTGTTCACCACTAAAATTCCTAGCCACCTATCCACTATGTGAGTGAGTCCGCCTTACGGATCCCCTCTGTTCAATGGGAGGGGTCATACCCTTTCTGCCCGCTTAGTGTAGTTTTGAATTTTGACTATATTACCCTCTTACTAGAGTTGATGAAATGTTTCAAGTCCAGAATTTATGATAATTTTTATTTAGTCACGGTAAATTTGGCTTAATTCCCTCAGTTGCTTGTCCTTTATGTCATTAGCACTAGTATTGTAATAATTTAGTCATTTTTGTGTATATGAATCATTTCAGGTTTACTTGGTATAAGAAACACTTTAAACTGTATGTGGTGTTTACTGTAATTTAGTTCTCAAGGTTTTTGTACTTTCTTTTGTTGCAGACACACAGTATAAGATTTCATGATAGATCATGGATCTCTGTCTTACCTTTGGACTTGAAATTGAAGAATGCAAATTCAAGAAATCAGTTCATAGTGTGCATGTCAGTGCAACAAGCCAGCAAATCTAAGGTTGCAGTTTCACCTCTAGCGCTTGAAGATGCCAAAGAGCCTCCACTAAACTTACACAAGCCCAAGGAACCTTATACCGCAACCATTGTTTCTGTTGAGAGGATTGTAGGTCCAAATGCTCCAGGAGAGACTTGTCACATTGTAATTGATCATGGTGGCAATGTTCCCTACTGGGAAGGGCAGAGTTATGGTGTTATTCCTCCTGTGAGTCGTACTTTCTCTTTGTTGTGCTTCACTGTCATTACTCTTTTGGATGGAGTTTTGTGCCATCACCTCATAACTTCTTACGCTAATGTGAAAGGAATACCTCTTTACTTATCCAAAAGAAGTAAGCTCTTTTTGGATGTATCGTGATATTAGTATCATCATAGGGGGAAAACCACATTGAAAAAGAATGATTTGCTTTCTCAATGAGAAGCTAGATAACTGTTTGCTTTACCAAATTACTACAAGGGTATCTTGTCGGCTGTCAGTGTCAAAGATGATAATGACATGTAGGATGATTGAAGCTTAATTTTAAAGTAGCCTTAATGTTGAACTCTCATTTGTATGGTGGGTCTCAGTATCATGCCTCTGAGCAACATGAATTTTAACTTTGTTTTTTCACGCTTGTTATAATTCTAGAGTATTAGACTTCTGTATGATTATGGTGGTTAAGATGGTTGAAGATTAATTGTAGTAGCCTAATGTTGAAGTCCCTTCTTATGGTGGTTGCCAACATCATGCGTCTAACAAGCATTTTGACTTTGTTCTTGCATGCTTTTATGATAATGCTACTATATTCCAGTCATTTAAATTTAATTTTTGTTTCTTTTTATTACAGGGTGAAAATCCGAAGAAACCAGGAGCTCTCCAAAATGTTCGTCTTTATTCAATTGCATCCTCCAGGTATGGAGACTCCTTTGATGGCAAGACAGCCAGTCTCTGTGTTCGTCGTGCTGTCTATTATGATCCTGAGACAGGAAAAGAGGACCCTTCAAAGAATGGTATATGCAGCAATTACTTATGCAACTCGAAGCCTGGAGATAAAGTTAAGATCACAGGTAACCCTACTTATTTCCTAGATGTATTAAATCAAGTCCTGCTGTTCACTGTTCACCACATGCGTAGAAGTGAATGATATCTGTTTCTCAAATTTAGTCATAGTACTGTCTTGCATGCAATCAATAAAATTAGAAGCTTATTTGCAGCTCGGTCAATTATATGTTTCGCAAATTGCATTGATGACATGTTGGTAATTTCGCATTTAAAATAAAATTTTGTCAGTTAGTTCGAATATTCTGATTGAGTTCATTTAGTTATGAAAGAGAGTAATTAAATAGTGATGCTTCAGGTATGAAGATACGAAATTTTGATGGCTAGTTGGTACTTGGTAGCATCCATTAGTAGTCCAGATAATTCTAGTGTGCCTGTGAATGGCATCAGTCAGGATGCACAACTAAGATTTTCTTTCTCAAACTTTCTACTTTTGAATGAGCTGCATGCTATTGAACCAGGTACATGAGAGGACAGGGGGGTGAAAGGCATAAAAAGATTTTGACTAATATATGAATGGTCCTCTCCAAATGTTTATAATTTTTTATATGTTATTATTGCTTTTCTCTGTGCACCCCGTTTTTATCTGGTCAGAGTGACTGGTTAATCCATAAAAATTACAAAAACTTTGTACCAAGTGCTGCCAGGTCCTCCAAAATTAAAATAAGTCCATATATTTGCCCCTCATAATCTCATATAAAGGTTTATTTTTCTATTCAAAAGATGACATAGGTCCAGTCCACTGTTACTTTTAGTTAAAACAATACTGATTAGAATCTGTAGTAGCATGTTCTTTTCCAATCTCTCTGATATTTCTCTTGGCTAGAGATGGGCTAAGCATTATACTTAATTGGACTGATCAACTTTGTAAACCAACCTGCTTGCAAATATTTGACATTCGGTGACTGAATTGCATATCGAATATTCATTCCCTATTGTCATGTCATCATTAGCTTTTAGTCTCAAATTAGACTGGGTTCTGGTCATCGTATAAGATGATCTTTATATTATAGCAAATTCCGCTGAGTTGATTCTTTTTTTGTTGGTTAATCATTGGTGGATGGGTAATCTGTGGTCAAAATATACGACCTGCTTCCTTAGCTGTTAATTGAGCTAAAATATTTTTGGCAGGTCCTTCTGGCAAGATAATGCTTTTGCCTGAAGATGACCCAAATGCCACCCACATTATGATTGGTACTGGTACTGGCATTGCTCCTTTCAGAGGCTACCTACGTCGTATGTTCATGGAGTCCGTACCTTCATTCAAGTTTGGTGGCCTAGCTTGGCTGTTCCTCGGGGTGGCCAACACTGACAGTCTCCTTTATGATGACGAATTCTCCAAGTATCTTCATGATTATCCCGATAACTTCCGGTATGATCGGGCCCTTAGCCGAGAACATAAGAACAAGATTGGGGGCAAGATGTACGTTCAAGATAAAATTGAAGAATACAGTGATGAGATCTTCAAACTCTTAGATAATGGAGCCCACATCTATTTCTGTGGGCTTAAGGGGATGATGCCCGGCATCCAAGACACGTTGAAGAGGGTTGCAGAGCAGCGAGGGGAGATCTGGGAAGAGAAGCTCTCACAACTCAAAAAGAACAAACAGTGGCATGTTGAAGTCTACTGATTTTGCATTACTTCAGAGCTTGTTCCTGTCTGACAAGAAGAAAATGGTGCCTTTATTCCTGTTAGTTACTGTGAAGTTTGTTTTTACAAGCACTTGTTATTCATTCAGGGCAAATTATTCTCATGTTCAATACAATTTAGGAATCCCACTGGTAATAATAAGATTATTCCTCTTCCTTTTGTTATATTTTATGGCTTATCTAATTTTGACAAAATGTCTATTTGTTATTAGTTTATATCATGAATCCACGATGCAGTAAATCCTCACCGGTGAAAACCTTAGTACGCGTGAAGGTATATAATCAGGATTAGAAAAAGAAAGAAAAAATAGAGCCATGTGATGATGGATACTGTCCATGCGACTACCTCCTAAAATTTGAGCTATCTAAGATATGTTTTTGTTTTTTTATTATTGTACAAAGAGTTCATGAGATGATGGATGAGCAGTCAATTTGAGTTCCATACTTCAGGACCAGAAGTGACCATGAAGTTTGTAGCAACGGTAAGCGGGATCGAAACGGAAAATAGGCAGTTCACGTGTGCAAGTAAAACTTGTTCTTCCCACCCAAGTAAAAAAGAAAAAGAAATTGCACATCAATGGTACTTTCTGATTAGAAATCCACTAGGGGCAAATCAAGTTAATAAACACGTGGGGGATAGTGAAATACTATGTAGAAGCTGTTTAAAAAAAAAAAAAAAAAAAAAAAAAAAAAATTCTTTATGTGCAAAGAACTGAATGAAGACAAATAGCTCCCAAGAAATGCCCAAAAACCTGATTCAGTAAATAATCCTAATTCTTCTTAGACCTCTTCTTGTGCTGCTACATTCTGGTCTCTAGCTTCATTATTTGTGGGCTGAGATGCATCAACTCGTCTCTGATCAGCTTCCTTGGCTGCATCATATGAAGCATGTAATCCCAAAAGCAGATAGTAAACTAGCAAAAACGCTGTCCACACCAAAAATCTCAGAAAAGATGGGCCATCAATTGAACCCATGATGAACACATTGATTGCTATGCTAGATGATGGCAACCATGGCACCAATGGCACACCCCACAATTTTGGTTTTCTTGCTTGCTTTACCATCAATTGTAGTCCTAGTGTGGCCAAAAACCAAACTGCCACCGTGATTATGTATCCGAACCACCCATTCTCACTCACTGCCCAGTAAACAGATGTGCAGATTGAGGACAATATGATCAAGAGCAGGAATCCAATGAGCTTGTTTCTGTCAGAATCTTCCGTCTCACCGGTGACATAATACCGTCTCACAATCAGCGCAATGGCCACGAGTGAGAAGATGAACAGGGTTGAAATGGAGAGAAGGTTTGCCAAGATGTCAAGGCTTGTGAAGAATGCAACTATGGAGTTGGCAATGGTCATGATGACTGTGGCATTTACCGGTGTCCCAGTCTTCCCATGAATGATCGATAGAATTGGTGGAGCCATGTGTGTTCGCGCAATGTGAGTGAAGTATCTCGATTGGCCGATGATGTTGGCTAGCAAAACCGTGGTCATGCCCTTCAACGCGCCAAACGCGACAATATACTTGGCCCAATTCATTCCTGCTGCTTGGAATGCTAGTGTGAATGGTGCATCACCGTCAATATTAGCGTATGGCTGCATGAGGCACAATGTTGCTGATATAAGGCAATAAGTTACTATGACAACCGACATGGAGCCAATGAGTCCAATAGGAATGTCTTTACCGGGGTTTTTGATCTCCTCTCCTAAGGTAGCCACTCCATCAAACCCCACATATGCGAAGAAGAGCATAGCCGAAGCTTTCAAAACACCCCGGATGCCAAATGGGGCAAAGGGTGTAAAATTTGCAGGGTCAGCCTTGGTCAGACCTGTGACAATGATGAACACCATGACCACAACATGGACTATGGTAGCGAATGAATTGAAACGCGCAGAGCCCTTCATGCTTAGAGTTGCGAGTATGGAAATGACTATTGAGATAGCAACTGCAATTGGATCTAAATGGCTGTACTGCTCAGAAAGACTCGAGACATTTATGCGAAAATCATCAGGTTTGTGGTTGCACAATGTCGCGAAGTAGGAAGTCCATGAACGTGCCACACTAGCCCCCGCCACAATGTACTCAAATAGGATGTTCCCAGCAGCAATAAAAGCAACAAAGTCACCAAGCTCCACTCTCAAGTATGCAAATGACCCTCCGGCCACAGGGAGTTCAACTGAAAATTCAGTGTAACACAACACTGAGAGCAACGCGGACATGCCTGATATCAGGAACGAAATCACGACAGCAGGACCAGCGAGATTCTTAGCAGCCTGTCCGGTGAGGACAAACACTCCAGCCCCCATCACAGCCCCAATGCCGAACCAGATGAGGTCCCACCAAGTCAAGGTCTTCTTCATCTCATGCTGGCTACGAGCACGCATTTCTTGCAGCTCTTGGTGGTCTTGGGATCTTGTCAAAAGCCGGTCTTTGAACCTGGTTTTTGTTTCGCGCAATGCCTTGGCATAATTCCCCCAGCTCTGGAATGACTCCTCTGGCAAGAAGTCATCTTTGCTACATCCACAACCCCTCTTCTTAATGCCATTACTGTCACTATCATTTACCATTGTTGTCCTGGCAAAAGTGGAAAATTACATGAAATTCAATGATGTTGTTTATGGCATTAGTTGTTGCAGAGGTACTAGCAAAGCAGTACTAAAAATTAAAATAAAGCTCATGAAAATATATCATATCAAGTTAATTAAAATAAAACTAGTTCCACAGATATATATATATATATATATATATATTTTAAAGCAAACACATACACTCATGTCTCCATTGAGACCTCCCTTTGGGGAGGAGGGCTCGTACAAGCTGGGGTATTACTCATTTGGTAAGGGTATTACTCATTTGGTAGTTCCACTGTTGTTGGAGTTTGAGCTTGGTGCGCTTTTGTTGCACTTTTTAGCTTTGTAGCAAAGCTTGATCCAACTTGTTCAGACCAGCTCATAGTTCATTTTATAGCTCTAATTCATCTTCTACAAAGAGTGAATCCAAGTATTTTAACAGAAAATCAATTTTATTAGCAGATAAACAGATTAAAGGATGCATAGACCATTGGACCACAATTTGGCCTTAGTGACCTTAACCAGCAAGGTCATTATGAGTTTATAACAATGGACAGTAAGTTAAGATTGCTTAGGTGCTATAATTTTCACTGTGATATATCAATCTCAGTTGTTGGATTGTAGACTATGAGGCCATCATTATATATCAGATAACTGAAATTTCAGTTTCATGAAATACTTTTACTATAGGTATTTATGGGATCAATTTTTTTTTTTTTTCCTTTTTGAAGCTGATTATTTCAAGGACTAGCATATAAAAATGGTGACGCACATTTTACATAACATTCCCCAAAATTTGAAATGAAAAATATCATAGAAAGTGTGTGATGATATATATATATATATATATATATATATATACTGTTCTATACTTAATGAACCAGCCAGGATGTATATAATATAGAGCTCAAGCTGTGACAAAATATATCCTTTTTATGTTGCATGCACTCTCACTATTTATTATTATTTATTTTTTTATTCACATTTTTGGCAATTTCATCAATCAGAACCCGTCACTAAAAAGTAAAAGATGTAACCTACTGAGTGCTGTAAGCTTCGTAAAAAAAAAAAAAAAAAATTCAATCAGAACCAGTCTTAAAAGTGATCAAAGAGAAACAAATCATTCCCATTCACAAAGTCTGATTATCGGGTACCCTTAATTTTTATAGACTAATAAAAAAAAAGTGTATCAAATCTCAAATTATGTAAAACAAAGTAGATCTCTATATATGCACTTAACAAAAAATTTGGAGCAGACAAGCAAAGAAAATATATATATATATATAGAACTAAAAGGAGGTAAGAGAGAGATAATGCCACAAAAAATATTACAGAAAGAGAAAAAACAAAAGATACCTTTATAAAAAAAAGGAGCATGTGCGAGACACAGATGAAAAGCAGCTTTCTGGATCCTGTGATTTGATAAAGAAAGAAAAGAATGAATTCACAATTAAAAATGTATATGAGTTTTCTATAACCATGTCATATGGATTTACTATACTACCTCACTGCCACTTCTTCTTCTCTTTTTTCGGTAAGTACCTCAATGACATCTGTTTGCATGGATGAACACAAAAAGTAGTGATTGAATTGTAATAAATTTTGGAAAAAAAAAAATTGTATTAATTAATCCTAAAATATATATGGTAATTTTATTAAGTTAATACCTAAAAAATCAACTGTTTTTTTGGGTGTTGGGAAGGAAGGGCCACCATTCAGATCTCATCATTTATAAATAAATTTTTTGTCAAAAAAAAAAACCCTAATATGAGGTTGCATATGGTTATAGTACCTCTAAAAGACATGAGATTGTTTTCAGAGTTTTAGATTTTACTTGGATTCCTTGAGCTTATCTGATTGGTCGTGTAGCCCTGAAATGGTCAAACGAAAAAGCTAACAGATTTCTTTAATTTCTCAAATACCCTCGTAATTAATTGTATTACCCAATTCCCCATCTTAGCCCATTCTATACATAAGTTTACAATTTTAATTAATTGTATTACTTTAATTATTTAGGAGGGGCCTTAAGCATTGAATTTGAAACCATTAAGTCAATTAATACATTTATATTAAACAATGTTTCATTTTTTTTTTTTTTTTAGTTAATTTTACTGACACACCCTCAAGTTTGACTTAATATTACATTGAAACTCACTCATATTGTAAATATTTGTTCTGTCTTTCACTCACACTCTTAACGGTCACGTACCTTATGTAAAATAACTTAAATACCCTTTGACTTTGTTAAAAAACTTTTTTAACCTACATAA
>JAOTQH010251763.1:0-11835 GCA_025631255.1 Cornus kousa | reverse complement strand
GCCTTGTAGCATGGGCTTGTAACTCGAGTGAGGGCATTAAGGTGATCGGATGTTGGTTTGGTTCCGATGGTAGGGCTTGCCTGGGTTTCTTCACTACTTATCAAAAAAAAAAAAATCAAAGAGAAAATAGAAAAAAGAAAGAAACTAAGCAATCATGATTTCCCAATCAAGGCACCAAGGCTGCAAGTTTTCATTTCCATACTACTAGCTTCAGAAGCGATGGTTATATCACCTTTCGAGCACTAAAGTAGTAAATATTCACCTTAATCCAAACCAACTTCAAACTTAATTAAACTTCAATAAAAGATGCCTAAAGTTGAATATACTTCGAACTAGTTCATTTCTAGGACAATGAGAATAGCAACTCTCAACCCCAAGGGGTTGGCTCAAGTGGGTAAGTCATTTGGCCCTGGTACCTCATGAAGCATCAGGTCTAAGGCTTGACTCCTCTTGGGTGCAAACAATTCCAGACGGAGGGAGGGAGGGAGGGAGGGAGGGAGGGGGGGTGGTTGGAGGTGAGTATCAACTACAGAAAAAAATTGGTAACTCTCTATAATATGAACTGTCAGTCTGTTACAGTAGCATAATAGTGGCTCTTACGTAAAGCATTATAGTATTGCCACACTAATTTTATCACCATGTTTATAGAGAAGGGAATGGTTGTACAGATGGCTGGGCAATGCCTGTCTGCCTGTCTTCACCGCTGTGCTTAGGGCACTTGATCTGTGCAGACCGCACTGGACCTATTGACCCTCATCTGTTAGTTCTCAAGGCCTTTTACCCTCCTTTGTACAAAAAATAAAAGAAGTCACTAGAACCTCCCACTGCAGTAACTTGAAATACTTCAAAGTTTCAATTATTAGAACTGTGCAAAACAATACAACACCACTACAGTAACTTAAAGCACTTCAGAGTTTCAAGTACAAATCATTTTTAAATAATTAAAGGACCTAAACTCATATGGATATGTTTTCTTGAAGCGAAATAACTGCCCGACTGAACAGGGCCCAGAGCCTTAGAGTTAGAGAGGGTAGTAGGTATTTCTTAGCTGGGAAATGGCTATGGTGTCATAGTGCTCTTGACCTCCATGCCTTTAACCTGCGCATGAAGTTGTAGTACCAGACCTTGCCTCCCTAACTGGGATGTTGTTTTCTGCTTTCTTTCTCATACAACTTGTCTTATAAATGGGTGTGCGCGCGCATGAGCTTGTATAATACTGCATCCTTTTGTTATCTCTATAGTTTAATAAACAATGTTGTACTAATATGATGCATCAATCTTGGCGAGAAAACAATATTACATCCTATATTATCACATTTCTCTAGATGCCTGTATAATCAAATTTCTTTGAAAAGAAAAGCCTCCTGCCATAAGGAGGGGAGATTTTGCTGAAATTTTCTATTCAATCATAATTTCAGGGTTATTGCACCATCACGGTTTTGCATTGACATACCATGGGCTAATCTGGGAGATTCTGTAAGTCTTCTTTTTTAATCTAACTTTTGAAATTTTAAGTAGGGCAACTTATAACATGTCATCTCTTTTGTAAATGTGTGTGTGCATACATTTGCATGAACATACAACAAAATGCACACAAGGCATCTTGTTTCGATTCTGATGATTTTTTGTTCTTTTTGGAATAAAGAAATGCACGGATGAAGAATTCTCTGAAATCATAAAAAGCAAGGATCCTCTTCGTCTAGGGTAATTTTCTGATATCATGAACATTATTTCATATTGTAATCACATCTATGATTTTTACTTCACGTTTTGTTTAAAATGATTATTAACTCGCCATAAATTTGTTTGCAACTTTCAGGTTTCCTGATGTATTGCTTCTGCAGTTAGCACGGCAACTATTGGCCGGAGATCCTGTAAGTCATTAAACTTGGTAGAAAAAAAATTCATCCCATTTTAAAGAGGGAGATGCAAGATTGAAATGCCACTTTTCATTATGTTTGCACTTTATTAAAATGTTGCTCATGACATGAGAGACTGCCCAAAATTATTATTTTTATTGGGTGCATAATGGATTCTTTTTCACTTGAGGATTATTTTGTTTTAGTGCAGAATTGAGCCATCTCATGAAAAAAAAAAAATCTTCACTCTTTTTAGAGAAACCGAAATGTTTCTGATTAAGTCCTCATACATGATTATAAAAAAGAAATCCTCAGGTACCGTCTTCAAATTAGTAGCCAACAAAAGTGAGTAATACCTGCTAAAGTTAAAAAAATTGAGATTCATAAACAAGCATTGAATGAGAAAGATTTAACAAACAAGTAGCCAGAAAATGAAATGGATGAATTAACAAACAAGTAGCCAGAAAATTAAATGGATGAGAAAACACCAAAATCAATGTTATATTGGTTAAGGTCATAAAAAATTATGTTTGTACTATCAAAGTTAATTAGTAAAATGAGGGAATGGTGACTAAAGTGAAGGGCGGATTGGATGGGCTGTCCGATTTTCCAGAAGAGGCCTTTATATAGACCTTCCGAAATCGTAGTATATATAGTTGCCGTCTAAAATTAACCTTGCCAAATGTCTCATAACAATATAATGCCTATAAATTAAATTCCTTAAAGCCCTAAATATTTTATACAAAAGGATTTAGATAATATTCTTAGAGAATACTTTATAACTTGAAGGTATCAATTTTCAATTTGCATCATTTTCTTATGGATCATATGTCAAATGAAGTTTGAAGCTTATAATATGATTAAAAACTCACAACCACCAATTTAATGAGTGAATTAACTTTACATTTCATTTTTCTAAAATATTGATGAAATATAACAGAGAGATAAGAGAGGGAGTGTGCAGCAAGTTTTTCAGTCTTTGGTTTGTGAAGGAGACATGAGAGTTGAGTAAAGGAAAGGATAGGAGTGTGAGGACACTAAAGGATTTGTCTTGCACTTATAAAGGAAAATATACTTGATGCAGAGCAAGTGGAAGAAGACTATTTTCAAATAGTTGAACACTCTAAGAAGACGCGACCGAGTTTCCATAAATAGGCCAGCTGATGATGAGTCCGATTATGTGATTGTTTTTAGTCTTGAGTCATTTATAAGTCTTTAATCTGTTTTATTTCATGCTTAGGTTATTATTGTCCTTTTATTTTTATTTTATAAGTCATGTGCCTTTTAAGTGAGTCATGTGACTTTTTAAGATCTGTTTTGTAATTTTTAGCTCTTTATTCTGCTGGCGAGAATATTAGCCTTTAGATTACATTTATTTGAAGGGCTAGGATTATATCTTTGCTAGGGCATCCCTTGTGGCTTATAAAAAAGGTTGTTCCAAGTTGTAATGAGCAGTTTTTGACGTATTATCAATAATATCAGCTTGCTACAGCAGCTTTTTATCTCTCCCTTTCTTTGGGATTGAGTTTTGGGTGTTTAAGCTATTCATTAGCTTAATCTTGCTCTCTGTTTTCCCTTCTTAGTGATTTAATTCTCTCTTTCATAATCTGATTGCATTAGTTGGTATCAGAGCAAGTTCTGGTCCATTGGTTTTGTGTAGGATTATCAGATTTCTCTCTTACGTTTTGCAACATGCCACCAAGAAGAAGAAATCCGCCTCGCAGACCAGCCGTTCGGCCTGATCAGGACGCAGCAGTTGATCAACAACAAGTGCTTGCTATTATAGAAGATCTAAGAAGGCAGATTGAAGCTTTAGCCCTGTGCGTTGCGCAAACCCCAGCCCCTTCTCAAGATGGCGTCGAATCTGAGCAGGAGGACAATTTGGAAGAGGAATTTGTTAATCCTTTTTGCAGAAACGCAGCACCAAGACCAACACCTTTTCCATATGAAGAAAGGCGTTGGGATAGTGGTTTTAAGGTGGAAATTCCAGAATTTGCAGGAGATCTGAATGAAGAAGGTTTCATTGATTGGTTAACCACTGTGGAAAGAATCTTTGACCTGAAGGATGTACCCGATGACAAAAAGGTGAAATTGGTTGCTGTGAAACTAAGAGGAAGAGCATCAGCTTGGTGGGATCTGTTCATTATGGCACGACAAAGGCAAGGAAAGCCCAAGATTGTTGATTGCAAAAAGATGCGAAAAAAGCTAATGGAGACTTTTCTTCCTTACAACTATGCCCAGTCAATATTTCAAAGGCTGCATAATTGTCGTCAAGGAAGCAAGATTGTTGACGATTACACACAGGAATTCTTTGGACTTGTTCTTAGGAATGAGTTAAATGAAAGTGAGGAGCAAAAGGTTGCATGGTAAATAGGGGGCTTACGAGTTAATTTGCAAGATATACTGAATCAGCAAGATATTTGGAATGTTTCTCAAGCATATCAACGTGCCAAAGCCGTAGAAATACATGTCTCTATCCAAGTCATCCATCAACTTCCAAAGCCCATTCTCTGAAGCAAATACAACACAAAACTCCAATTAACGTGATCGTAGGCTTTTCTCGGTGTCGAGCTTGCATAAGACTCCTGGGACACCGCTCCTCAGCCTAGAATCCACACATTCGCCGGTGATGAGAACGGAATCAAGGATTTGCCGTCCCCCAACAAAGGCGTTTTGTGACTTCGAAATAACCCCATCCATAACATCCCTCAACCTGAGAGCAAGAACCTTAGCAATGACCTTATAGATATAGTCCACCAAGCTAATTGGCCTAAAGTCCTTAATATCAGTAGCGCCTCGAAGACCACGTGAGAATGAAACTCCTGAAAAGTACCCATAACCTCCCTTCCAACCACCTCCCAACTTTCCAACAGAAAGAGTATAGTAAACCCGTCAGACCCCGGTGCTTTGTCGCCATTACAGCTCGACAAAGCGTTCAACACCTCCTCTTCGGTAAATGGGACCTCTAGGCCATCTATCTCAATCTTGGAAAAAACATCAAAATTAAGACCGTCAAGCTTAGGTCTCCAACCCAACGACTCAGTGTAGAGCCTTTGATAGAAAGAAACAATCCCCCTACGAACCTCCTTCTACCTGCACAGCTCCTGACCATCAACCTGGATTCGCCCAATGTGATTACTCCTTATATGGGCATTTGCAAGCCTGTGGAAAAATTTTGTATTCCGATCCCCCTCTTTGAGCCATAAGGCCCTAGACTTCTAACGCCATGAAATCTCTTCCATTTAAGCAATCTCGGCGAAATCTGCCTGGCAAGCTGCTATCCTAGAGCGCAGAGAATCCCCTTCTCCACCCACCTCTCATCAAGGCAATCAATCTTAGAAATTTCATTAAGGACTCTATTTTTCCTCCATTCGAGATTCCCAAACACCTCCTTACTCCACCTTTTCAGTTCAATTTTGAGAGCCTGTATTTTCCGGGCTAACATGGCCGTGGCCTCCTCCCACCATGACCGGACAAACCCTTGGAAGTTCTCCACCCGCAGCCGCATATTCTCCAATCGAAACAGAGAATGCCAAGAGCTTATTCCCCCACAGTCCAAAACTAGTGGAGTATGATCTGAAGTAGCCTCGACTAATGCTGCCTGAACGACATCCGGAAATTTCTCTTCCCACTCCTCAGAAATCAAGAACCTATCCAGCCGTGAGAGAGTAACTGACTCCCTTCCATTGGACCAGGTAAAAGTTGCCCCTTCCAGAGGCAAATCAATGAGAAAGTGACCATCAACAAACTCCAAAAACTGAAACATATGAGAAGACCACCTTCCCCTTGTAGATCTCTCTAATGGGGACCGAACATAGTTAAAGTCCCCACCCAGGCACCAAGGAAGAACCCACAATCCCTGAACGTGGCTAAGCTCCTCCTAAAGGAAAGGCCTCTCACTATCATCAACCAGTCCATAAACCCCAGAAAAAACCCATTTAAAGTTATCCTCCTCCATCTTGAATACACAGGGAATAGAAAACCTCCCCCTCCAAGTGTCCATCCTAGACAACCATCGTTGATCCCACATGACTAGAATACCACCAGAGGTCCCTGAGGCATTCAACGCCTCCCATTCAAGGAACCTACCACCCTATAGACTTCTAACCACCCCATCCGTCATCCATGCCATTTTAGTCTCTTGCAAACAGACAACATGGGCTCCCCACTTCCTCAAAGGAGCCTTCACCGCCCTCCTTTTGTCCGAATCGTTGAGACCTCGAACGTTTCAGGAAATAACGTAGCTTCATTAGAGAACAGATAAAATCACCTCCCTTCCTCCCACTCCTAGTCCTTCCCCTCTCCTTCATCACCCCTTCCTTCCCATCATAATTAACATATGAAATGAGATTATTAACCTCCTGCTCCCCTTTCCAAGACGGTAAAGTTCTCTTCGTTTTGGCCCCTTTCATACCCTGGTTGATTCCTTCAATCTCTTTCCCTTCTGCAGTATCTTGAAGGATGGATAACACCTGATCGTTTCTACCCTCACAAGTGACACCCAACAATTCACTAGTGGCACCAATATTCTCTACCACCCATTCCTTGCCCAAATCAGCAGTCGTCTCTAAACTATCGGGTCGCACTACGGCCAAAGGTTCCACCATTCCCACAACAAAGTGATCCGTCTCCATCCATGGAACAAAAACCTTGGAACAGTCCTGCTGAAGGGAAACCCATTCTTCGTTCTCCTCCCCCTCACTCTCTTTGCCGTTAACAAACATATCCTCCATAACTGTAGTAGAATCACCTGTATCATGTGTTGCCTCTGTACCTTCGGGAGGCAAGCAATTGAGGCCCTTCAATGGGACAAAAAGCCGAAGCTCTTTTAGCAAAGCCACAACAAACTTGTCAGTCAATCTGAAGTGGAGATCCCTTCCCACACAAACGGTCACCCCATCAGTACTTCCTTTGGTTCCAGACGGCTCCTTTACAACACCAGTCACTGACCCATCAAGCCTTGGATCAATGAGCTCAAAATCATCCCTCTGACCAGCACAGACATCCTCCACCCCACCACCACTCCTCAACACCTCACAAGAAGGAGTAGAAGAAGAAGGAGTGTAAGGAGTGCCCCTGAGGTGAGGGATAGAGGACATACCTGGGTCATTGGTTGAAGAGGTGCGAGTGATCCACTTCTATTTATCATTACGAGACCATCTCTTTCCATGGCGAATCAGAAGAGAGCCCCTGTTTGGTCTAGGTCTTCTGTCAGTCGGCAAGACAGGAGCAGAGGGGAGAGACGCTGCAGAAAAACAACAACACTGATTGTGTTGAAAAGTCTTCTCGTCCGCACTTAATCCAGCCGCGTCTGCATTGAACTGCATCCATCTCCTCTTCTCCGGCGAGGACCACAGTCTATTTGCAGAAGAGCCGTGAAGAAGATGTTGTGGGGGTAAAAGATCATTAACTGAACGATCTTGGCTGGGCTGGAGCAAGACCTTTGGCTGGGCTTGCCATTCAGAAAGGAAATGGACAACTGATTGCTGCCCCCCCACGTAACCTTCCTCTTTAAATCATTGGGAGCCCGTGGCCCGTAACACAGCAACGTCCCAATATCCATGGGCTTATCAGGCCCAGAACTCGCCATACAGGATTCTGAGGAAAGAAAAGGGCCTCCTGAAGAGATTATGTGAGCTTAGTAAAGATGAAGGGAGATTTTACAAACAAAAAGTAGAGTGCAATGGATTAATGAAACCATTTAATTGAGGCATACCTTATCATCCCAAGTCATTTGCTGCTCTTGATGTAAATTGGTAGAAATAAGACTATTGTCCGAAATGGCTTTAGAGGTTCGAAGTATGTGGTTGTCGATACAAAATCTATCACTTAAGGCTAAGTTATCTTGACATGTGAATCTTAGGGTTGGCTATTGTTCTCTCATGTAAATATGGAGAATCCTTGGATCCATTTCCTCATTTAATTGCTTTTTATGTTATTAAAAGCATTTATTCTTCATCTCCCCATCGCCTTTCTTGGAATTTCAATTTTTTCTGCAATTTTAATGATATTGAGACTCTGAGGGTAAGGAACTTTTTTCTCCTTATAAATGTCTAGACGAGGTGTATATTTTTCTTACTTATTCGGTTTTACAGTCTAAAGGCTTTTTTTTTTTTTTTTTTTTTTTTTTTTTTTTTGTCTCAAACCAATATCAAGTGGCTTGCTCCTTCAAAGTTCCCTCCAAAGGATAGATAAAGCTTTACTTGGATATTTTGGTAAGGCAAATACCTTCGACATGTGCAAAAGAAAGAGTTCCTGGGGGCTTTATAACCAAACAGCATCTGATTCCTTAGAAGGAATATTGCAAGACATAGAATCATTTGTTCATACATTATTCTGTATTCTAAAACCTTTCTGCATATAGTCAATATCAAGTGGCTTGCTCCTATTATATTCCCTCCCTCCTCAAAAGTACCTCTTAGGATTTGCTGGAGATAATGGAGTGTCTTTTTTGGAGGTTTATGTGTTCTTACATAGTAGTTTCTTATTTGTTAAGGATAATGATTCTGAAGTTCTTTCTTACCAAGCTAGTTATAGACATGCTAGAGACCTTTTCCGTCCACTTCAGTTGAACCTTTATTTGTTTTGCAGTATTTATGTTTAGTTCATTCTAATTAATTTTTCTTGAAAGATATTCTTTTTATCAAGAAGAATCGCAGTTTTCTCCTAAAACAATTGGTAACGTCATAATGCAACAACCTGAAGACTAATAAGAAGAAATAGGAAATAAGGCTAAAAAAGTGCTTGATGTAGAGGTGGAAAAAGACTATTAGGGTCATCTTAGGATCATAATTCAACAAGCACTTAATTTAAGTGGCAGAATATGGAGATAGCATTATAATTACGAAAGTAAACATTTGCAACGTAATTTATTTCAGTTCTTTTATTGTTCAATGCAGGTCCCCCTCAGATCAGCAATTTATTGGGTTATTTGCATATGTAGATTAAGTGCAAATTAAGTATAAATATTATTTACTTACACGTGCAAAGGGTACATCAAGTTCGTATTTCTTAATCTTATCCAAAAGAGAAATGTGCATATGCCTTCTTTTGGAATTAAGCAGCTTTATACGAGCTGTCTCAAACTTCAACAATTATTTAGATGCCTCATTTATTGCATTTCTTTATTGAAATGGAACTGTCTTAATTTGCACGCGGAAAAACTCTTCCTCAAGTGCACTTAATTTGTACTGACCTGCATATGCAAATTTATCTCTTACTATAGTTCAATAAGCACTTAAAATTGAGTTCTCTCATTATTATCCTCTTCAAGACCAATTTAGTCCTCCAAACATTAAAGCTATAGTTTGGCTTCTTGTTTGTATAAGGTAAATACCTTCAACATGCTTATAAGAGGAATTCCTAGAAGTCTTTGTAGCCAAGCATCTAGGTGATCATGCGAGAAGGATTGTGAGACACTGTATCATCTGCTCTTACATTATTTTGTATTGTGAAACCCTTTGGTAAAAGCTCTTGGAAATAGTCAATATCAAGTGGACTGCTGCCTGCCATATACTCTCTGTCCTTGAAGATACTCTTTTTGGGATTGGTGGAGATAACATATGCATTGGAAATCTTTGGAATGTCTGATAGGGGAGAAATGGAATAGTTTCTTGAATTAAATTTTGTTTTTCTGAGCTCTCTTAAGGTAATCCTGGCAATTTTAGGTTTAGGGTCTTGTTTAGAATGATGGAGGCACTCTCTTCAATTTGTGCATGCTTCTCTGGCAAGGTGAAAGGTTTTTGCGTGTTATACAACGTCTGGGTTGTTGAGGACAATGATTTTAAAGATCTTATATTTGAAGAAGATTCATCTGCAGAGATAAGTTGTAGAAATTCAGTGTTTGTGGTGGTTAGAAGTATTGACGGTACATGACAGATGGCCTTGACATTTTTACTAGGTTGTGATTAGATTCTTGGCAGTGCATCATCCTCGGATGGTTAGATAGATTTCTTGCCAAGAGACTAGAATATGCTAGAGAATTTTAGGCACAATTCTGTCCAAATTAATTGTGGTTTTTCAGTTGTTTATATTCATTTTGTATAATTTTTATTGTTAATATTATTATTATTTTTTTAGGACATCTTATTTTTCTACCTTATGAGTATCTTAGTTTTCTCATAAGGAAAAAAAAAATTGTAATGCCATAATGAAGAAAAAACTAATAAAAGTAAATAGGATATGGCAAAAAAAATTGTGTTTAAAATAGAGGCGGGAATGGACCGTGGAAAATCCAAGCTACATCAGCTTTGCATCATAGTCCAAGACACGCTTTAGTGGCATGATATGCCGGCATCACTATGATTAATTTAGAGAACATATACAAAGTAATCCATAGGCGATAGGAAGTGTGTGTGTTTTTGAAAATCAAGATTCAAATTTCTATAATACTAGTTATATCTTTTACTATTTATTTTCTACATTATTATTTAATTATGTAAGCTTTATGTTCTTGCGATAATACTACTTCATTGCAGGATAAACGTGTCACTGCAGAGGCTGCATTGCAGCATCGATACTTCCAACAGGTTAACTTAATTTTTTCAGTTCCTTATCTATATTGGAACTTTCTTTTCTGCTATATATCCTTTATTTTTTATTTTTTATTTTTAATGTGATAAACTGATCTGGCAGATTTATTCCCATTGTTGTTGTAATTCCAACTTGTTTATCCTTCATTCTGATCTAGCTTATGGGAATGTAATAGATTTTGTTAAGTCATGCTCAATACAATTCTTATTACCCCACACCCCACCCTTTGAAGATTTACTTACATAATCACAATTCAATTAGTCATATCAAAATGAAAATGCTAGGATATTACATTCTAAGTGGTCCAATAAAAAATCCTTTAACCATATGGCTATTGACTGGCAGATCTATCCTTGTCAATCGACATGTATCCCTAGCTTTGAGAAATAATGCTTCGCCAAGCTGTGAAGGATTATGCCCTTCCTTTTGATAAAATTAACGGATTGGATCTTCACAACAGCATATTCGGTTTGGTTCTAAAAGCTCATCAAACATAAGAATGTTGATTATAATAGAGCTTGGGATCTGTATCATTACAGCTTAAATTAGCTTTTGGGACTGCAAAAAAAATTACAGCTTAAATTAGCACCTTTGATGCTGTTCTTCTTTCAGTTTGTTTATAATTGTATGGTAAAAATTCCTAACATCAATATTTTGCGAGAGAACCCCTCCTCCACCTCCCTCTCTCTCTGATCCCAAGTTTTCTTTGCCGGTGGCATTAAAATTGATAGTGGACGAAATCGCTACCACCTCCAGCCGATTGGTGGAGGTTCTAGAAAATTAATATAATTACCAAAATATTGATGTTAGGAATTTTTTTGCAAGAACTCTACTACAATGTCTTATATACTTTAGTCTATAGCATTTAGGGGGAGATTAAATTGGATATAAAGATGTAATGGATGTAATTTTGGTGAAAAATACAGTTTTCATGCGCAACCTTATTCGGCGTTAAGTTCTCTTTTTGGCAACACCAGCCGATTGGTAGCACACAACGTCTGTGTATTGCTGCAGTCTGAGCACCACCTATCCACCATGGATTCCGTTGACCGGAAATAAGGAATCCTGATCGATGTTTAGACTCTTTTTGTGTGTGTGTGTGTGTGTTTTGCTTGGTTTTTCCATTTTTCAATCTCTCTGATGATGAATGGAAAATCATATGAGTTATAAATGGGTGATTCCAGATATGTGTGTGACTTGCCGGGTATGTTTCATGGTTGGTACATATGAATACCAATAATCATCAAATTGGATGGTTTGGGAGGTGGTTGTGAGCTGTTGATATAACTTTGGGTGTGAGCCGTGAGAGGTAGAGCATCTTTGAAGTCATCTTTTTTGTTTGAGATGGACATGCTGCTAATTTGGACATGATTGGTTCTGTATGGAAGCTATTCTTGTTCAGGAAGCTCCCCAAAACACTACCTGAATCTTTAATATATCTTTT
>JAOTQH010251744.1:0-11842 GCA_025631255.1 Cornus kousa | reverse complement strand
AGCTTAGACCTTGTTTATTGTAAGTTGGAAAGTAGATCTACATATATAATGTGTCATTGGAGATTAGAAAAACTAATTAAAGAAAAAAAGTGAAAAAAGAAAAAGAAAAAGAAATAGGGGAGGAGGGTGGGGGTGGGTTATGGTACTGTCTCTTGCCCTTTAATGGTCAGTACCGTGATATAACGGCCCTTATAGCTGGCATTCCTGATGGACCATTATAACGGTTGGTAACGTATCGCCTTGCATTATTGCATTTACTTCAAGCACTGATACAATCTGCTCATGAAGCTGTTGCACATCCTAATCATATTTCCTCTGCATTTTACTTTTGTTCTTTCTTATTTCTTACAAATTTGATATATTGGTTGGATGCAATATAACTTTAGTTCACCGCATACATGACAAAACGATGAACTCTTAAAGAAGTAAGACAGACACAACAAGGACATGAATGAATGAATCCATGTCCTTGTCTTATTGTTGTATTATCTGACTAAGCACTAAACTTTGATTTACTCTAGGATCGAATTCCACACGTTTTTGGTACTCTAGAAGGCAAGGCTTGATAACAAGAAGACTAATAAATAATGACTTAATTGACCAATTTATGATCTGAGAGGATAAGCAGTTCATGTATAATAGCATATCGAGATGCAATAGAGAATGTAAAATAATAGAAAAGGAAAATTTGTTTGTATTTATACTTTTGTTATGGCGAATTACATAATTTATCTATATTTAATTAAAATAACTGTGTTTTGACTTATCCTTTGCCATGTGAAATCCATGCTTGCATATTTGGCAAGTATCCGAACTAATTTATTTTAAAATTCTAAATTGTGGGCACATGTCCGATTTGCATCTAGCTGTACTACTGCATATCATGTGTGTAATGTGATCGATTTTACTTCATTACTGTCCATGCTTCTTAGGTTAAAAAAGTTTTTGTTAGAGGATATAAATACATAAGTTATACCCTCTCGAACAATTTAAACATTTAGAATATAATAGTACATAAATACTTAAGAGTCTATCCTGAATTCGAACCTCATCATTACCTTAATAATTATATAATTCATACATGTTTTGGCCCACTCATGTTAAAGAGTCTAGCCATATGTGAGGGGCATGTTAATGGATGTATTAAGTTACTCCCTCACAGTTTAAGCTTTTAGAGTATATGGTAGTTAGTAATTTCATATTGATTTTTTACGCCTCGTGTATTTACTGCAGAATGAGACTGAATGTGCTTATTATTTGAGAACTGGGCAATGCAACTTTGGGACCACTTGCAAATTTCATCACCCTCAACCATCTGATATGACGGTCTCATTGCGTGGCTCCCCAGTTTATCCTCCTGTCCATTCTCCCACAACTGGTCAGCAATCATATCCTGGAGGAATGACAAACTGGCCCTTGTCGAGAGCATCTTTTATTCCCAGCCCGCGCTGGCAAGGCCCTTCAAATTATGCGCAATTGATTCTACCTCAGGGAGTGGTGTCAGTCCCAGGATGGAATGCACCTCGTGTAAGCAACTAAGCATTTCTTTACTCTTTTGTTCTGAAAATTTCAACGATGTTCCTCACCTGCTTGCTTACTTTGGTGGGAACAGGTTTCCTTTAAAAGATCCTTTGGAATGGAAAAAAGTTAAATGAACAATGGCTGTAGTGGCTGAAAAATTCTGCTATAATTATCTCTCAAGTGTACAAAGAGTACTGTGTTTTGTTGTGGTTTGGAATACGTGTCACAAAATCTCCTTCATACTCTGAACGTGCCCATCTATAAAAATTACCTTAGCAGTCAGCATGTGCAATTTCCCAATTATATTAAGTTCTGTGTCTGTATGGGTATGACGGAGGGTGATTTCTCTTCTGTTGCTCTTAATTCTGATTTATTGAATCAGTGTGTTCCTTTTTTGTTCCTTTTTTATTTTCTTCCTTTATGGAATGATATTTACCTTTTATTCATCCTATAAAGCTGTCTGCTTAGCATACTTGGATCCCAGAATAATTGCTTTACTAGTTTTGCTTTTGTTGACACATGAAATAACCTATCTGAAAAAGTAGATAATCTCGAAGATAAAATAGAAAGAAAAAGTTTGGGGTAATAGTGGGGGGTTTGTAAATGTTTTGAGGTGTGTGGGCCCTGCTTACCCCCCCCCAAAAAAAAAAAAAGGAAAGAAAAGAAAAGAAAGAAAAAGAAAAAAGATTGACTAGAGTTTTTGAGAACTTGGCAAAACAACCTTTTTGGCCCTGTTCGGGTAGCTTGAAATATATTTAGGAGTATATTAGGTGGGATGGGATCTGTAAATCTATGAGAGGACTTTGCATTGATGCATCAGGTGTTGAACCTAGAATTGAAGCCTGGTATGGGTTAAGTAAAGTTGGTGAGGTGGGAAGCATGCTTACTTAAGGGATTTGGTGATAGTGTGTGTTGATTGTGATATGGTTGTAATAAGGTGCTGATGGTGATGTTCTGTGGCAGTGTAATTGGTGCTGGTGGTTGCTTTGACGAATTGGTTTAAAATGAGCTGTTTTGCAACTACTTTGATTTTGTCTAATTTAGGAATAATTCTGGAAGTTTTGGAAATTGCACATCCAAAGCTGTAAAAATGTGAAATGTTAGAATTGCCTGTTCACAGAGTGATACCCTCAAATTATCAACATTTACCTTGAGCTAAAATACATCTGTTACTTGCATAGCTGAGCTATTTATATTGCTTGTAATATGATATTGGGTAAATTACCCTGACCTTCCCTGAGGTTTTCGTTTATTACCCTTGGCTTAAAGTTTTGCAAAAGTAACTCTAACGCCCGTCAGACTTAAGAATAGTTAAAAAAGGGTTAAGTTTTGTTGTACAATTACCAAAATATCCCCATTTTTAATGTATGGGTGCAAGACTTCCTGCTGATGTAAGCAATCAAAATTAAATGACTGATCAACCCTTGCACTCCCACTCGACCACTGCTGCTCTCTCCACCAGTGGCTCCTCTCTCTCCAGCACCACCACCTTACACCCCCAATTCTATCTTTCTTTCTCTTTCTTCCTTGCACATCGGCACCATCAATGCGTTCCCCCCTTTTCTCTCTCGCCACCATGGCACCGCCCTTCTCCCCCAACACATCGCCACTCCCATCCTTCGATCTCAATAATTAATTAATTTTTTATTCTCCAGCTTAATTCTTCAACAATCTCCACTGCAATGAATTTGACATTTACCCAATTCATTAAACATTCAATTGGGTGCATCATTTCAAACACAACCAAATACCAATTGATTGTTATAGTCCCAAATTGTATGGAGAGAGAAAGAAGAAAGAATTTGTGGGTACAGAGTCAAAGTAGAAGATGACATGAATGACACGCATTTGAGATACATATATATATATATACACACACACACATATATATCTCCATGGTTCACATACACATAAGTTTGAGAGAGAGAGAAGGGAGAGTTATTGGATATAACAAACCCTCAACAAACCCATTGTTGAGCCATCGTTTGTTTTTCTTTTAATCAATCTTCTGTAACAAAACTTCAGTTTAAAAGGAAGAGACATGTGAGAAAGAGAATTCAGATTGTGTTTGATTTAGGGCTAGGGTTCGATGATGGAACGAATTGGTGGCGGCAAGTTGTGGTGATCTGTATATATATATATATATATATATATGTATATACAAGTTGTTGATGAATAATTATAGGAAGTTTGTTGGAATTAGTTGGTGATGCTGTGAGAGAGAAGCAAAGGCTGTGATGGTGCTGTGGAGTGACAAAGAGGTTGGAGTGGCGGTGATAGTGGCAGGATGGTGTGGTGTGGCCTTGTGAGAGCGAGGGGTGGATTCGGCAATATGGTGGAGATGGTGGCGGTCTAGAGAGGGGAGTTGAGACGGCAATACGGTGGAGATATTGCCAGAGGCAAGCAAGTGGTGGCGTTGATTGCATACGACATATGTATATGTATATATATTCTACAGTGTGTATATATTTATATGTAATTTGTATATTAAATATACTTTTAATAGAATAAATGAAATAATTTAATTCTCATATATATATATATATATTTAAAAATTCTGTAAATTCTAAAGTTTTAAAAATTGAACCTTCCCAAAAAAAAGTTTAAAAACTTAAATGCATATTTATATGCATAAATATTGAATAAGTATCTTTAATTTTTTAATATTTTTATATTATGTAAATATTATCAATTGATAAGTATATTAAGTTTACCCCTTCTGTAAAGTGTTGCAGCTAGGGGTAGTTGTCTAATTACTAATGACACTAATGGTGATTTCATTTGATGTATGAGGTTAATTTTGTAAATGTGCTGCATATGAGGGTAGTTTTGTCATTTAAAATTTCTGTTTGACTTGACTTTAACGAGGCTGACAGTCAATACATGGCGGGGGTGGTCAGGGTTAAGTCAACCAAACCTCATGGGAGGTTGACCAAGATATTTTTAAAATGTTAATCTATAGGTAATAAACGAAAACATCAAGGGAGGTCAGGGTAATTTACCCTATAATATTTTAGAAAATTTGCACCTCTAGGCTGCATTTTTAAACATTTAAAAGAACTGTTTTTCTATTTATAGAAAATAGAGAAAAAGTTTTAAAATCAAATAGAAAATTGGATTTGGTGTTATTCATTTCTTTAAAAACAAAAATACAACATTTTTTCATTTTTCAGAAGTATATATATTTTTTGATATTTATAGAAAGATATTTGAATATGGAGAACCTAATTTTTAGGATCGATATATTTTTCATGAATTAAAAAGTTCTTTTGTTTAATGCGCCAAAATGGACTTAAATGATTTGAATTCTTCAATTTTCGTTTAGTATTTACCAAAACATATTTTGATTGTGAAAACTGAAAATATTGAAACATTTTTTTTTTCTATAAATAAAAACAGAAAAAAGTAAATACATGCAAATTTTACCGAATTATGAAAATTTATGTGATTGGTGCAATATTTAATAATAAATTATTTTCATTCAAGTAAAATATTACAGGCCATGCTATTTTACACTTGTTTATTATCCCCAAAGGGTTCTGTTGGGTCATCTGTGTTTTTAGCTGGATTAAAATGCCCCGTGAAATTTTTAATAAATATATTTAGTACTGGATTTGTTATTATTCCTTTTGATATGCAATTTAGATTTCTTTCCAGGGACAACTGGGTTCAGTTTCATCTTCAGAGAGCCAGCAGCAAACAATGGGAAATGGTCAGATTTACAGAACTTCACACCAGGGTGAAGCTGCAAATGCAGGACCCCAAGGGAATATTTCTCTCTACCGTTCTGGCTCTGTACCTGTAGGATATTATGCACTGCAGAGGGAGAATGTGTTTCCTGAGAGACCTGGCCAACCTGAATGCCAATTTTACATGAAGACTGGAGATTGTAAGTTCGGTGCTGTTTGTCGGTTCCATCATCCGAGAGAAAGACTAATACCTCCTCCAGACTGTGTCTTGAGTCCACTCGGACTTCCTTCACGTCCGGTGAGTTTCTTCAATATTAAGTTCATCTCTTAATCTGCTATCGGTGCCTCATATCGCCTCAAGTGTGATTTACTCTGTCTTACCAGTTTTGAAGTATTCTTTACTTCAGGGTATTTGGTCTTTTTACTTGAGCCTTGCAAATAAATACCTCAGCAATTTTTATGTTATGTATGGACTTTTATCCCAAAATTGGTCAGAACCTTTTTTGCCTGAATTAAAATTTTCATTCGTGTTATCTTAATGATTTAATTTTCTTTTTCATTTTGTCTCCGTGTGGCGCATTTATTGCATTTACACAGCTGAGTTGCCTACTAATCTCATTTTCTTTTTGTGCTCATGTTATCATGTTTACTGGATTATTTGGATCATTGAACCTATACATATACATGTATACATAAAGGCCATTAAACAGTGTTGATTCTGCCTATGTGGCCATCCTGAGTGGGACCTAACCTTTAGAATTGTTTTGGAAAAAGTGCTTTCCCTTACGCTTGAACTCCGTTTTCACGCTTGTCAGCTGGAGCTTTTACCATTAATATATACTTACATGTACATTGAAACTAGAAATATTCGTCATATTTAGGGGACACAAGCATTATTTATGGATCTACTCTACAAGAAATCATTTTCATACAACAAGGTCACCAATCTTTTGTGAGCAGAACCATAAACCATATTCATAGGGATGTTTATCTGGTGTTGCACTTTCCTTTTTATTTTATTTTTAAACAAATGTAATTGACTCAATTGGTCTTATGGTATTAGTTAAAAACATATTTAAAGATTTTTTTTTTTTAGATTACTACTACTAAATTCATTCCAACATAGGATTTCAGATTTACTACCTGCTCTTGATGCCTTTTATTCTCTTTGGAATTAAAAGCAAACCTGCTCGTTTTTGGCAGTGTGGTATAGATGTTGCTCAAGCAGAAATTAGTGGAAAGTGGGTTTTGGGGGTGCATCTTTTGTTCTCTCCTGTTATTGTTGTTGTGGTTTTTTTTTTTTTTTTGGGGGTGGTGGTGGAACATTCATTGATGCTACCTGAATGCATTAGTGTCGTAACTTTGATTTTTTTGTGTGGAAGATTTTCTGTTTTACTCATTGATTAATTGACAAGTTGGTTTTCATATTTTGACAGGGAGAGTCATTGTGCATTTTTTATTCTCGTTATGGTATCTGCAAATTTGGTCAAAATTGCAAATTTGACCACCCTATGGGAGTTTTTGCATACAATCTATCACCATCACCATCACCTTCAGCTGACGGCCCGGTTGTTGGCCGGTTGTTGGGGTCATCATCAGGAACTGGTGCATTAACTTATTCAGAAGGGCTTGTTGAAGCAGCCTCGGCAAAGCCTAGGCTACTTTCACTGTCAGAGTCAAGGCAGATGCTTCCTGGTGATAATGACATTGACACAGAGGAATGACTGTTCCCTCAATAATTGGCCAGTTATCTCCTTTTTCTCAATCTCCTGGAGGATGAGCAAGAGTTTTATTTAAATTGGTTTCCCTTTGCTGGAGATGTACAGCATTCATGTTAAAAGTCAAATCTCTTCCTAAAGTGCATTCAGTTGAGAGGCTTGATTCCTCTTAACTTCGCATTGTATAATTTTGCAAATTTTATTTCATTTGGAAAAACAAAATGTGAAAATTTCATCTGTTCTAAATGTCCATTTTTCTGGTTTACATGGATCTTTGGTAATTTATTTAGTTACTCTGGTTTATAATCCTAATTTAGCTTCCTGCTTTTATTTCTTATGGCAGACTTTAATCTGCCCTCCTTGCATATGTTTATCTCTACTGCTACTTACTACCAGTAGGCAGTAGTATTGCTACTATTAACTACCACCACCACCACCGCTCCTACTAATATGTATAATACAAGTACTATTAGCCTGACTTCTGTGGGAGCTTTTTAGTTTTAACTGTTATTTTGTCATCTCCAGTTGACCCTGCCCAACTCTTGATCTTTTTGATATATAGATTTTCCATTGCAGAGATCCATATGAGCCAACTTTTGGTGACTGACAGATATTGATGCAGAAGAATGAAGCAGGTAGATCTGGTTTGACTTATTGTTCATTCTGGGTCAATTTTCTCAAACCTTACAAACCTCGAACTGATCTTTGTATTTTCTCGATAAGTAGCCCTCCTCAATGCAATTTTGCAAGTTGCTTGGTGTAGTCAGATCTGGAATTGCTTCCAAAGAATTTGGTTTGATGATTTTTATGTTGCAAAGTGAGATTCCAATATTGGTCTTTCCTGCAGGCTTTTAGAAATGGCAGATAGTGAGATGTGTTAATCAGTCACACCAGTCTTCTGCAATCATCACCGAAGAAATTATGGCAGGTATCATGAGAAAGAAAAGTAAGGTGCTTTCTTCTTTTTTCTTTGAGTAAGAATTGTACCTGTTTGGAACTTGTTAGAATTTTTACTTATTTAGGAACCAGGGATTCTGTTTTTTTGTGCTGGGCAGGTTTTGCCATTTCTTATAGCCTGCTTGATGTATTTTATTAGTGGTTCTAAATGCTTCTATGTGGAGATGTTTATATCTGTTGGATTGCTGGGTCCCACTTGTGATTTAGTTGCTTATTAATCTATGAGCTTGAGCCTTGTGATATAGAATTTGCAATTCCATGGAGCTGCATTTGAACTTTTATTAAGTTAGCTCCACATGCCCCCTCTTAAACTTCTAATGATTAAGGGTAAGGCTGGAGTTTATTTATTTATTTATTTTTGGGGTGGGGGGGGTATTGTCCTCCCTGAAAATTGTCTACAGTACCCTTTATTACACACCAAATTGTAGGAAGTATTATTCCTTAAGTTGTGCACGTCAAACTTAGAGGCCAAAATTGTATGGGAAATGCATAATTTTTATCATAATAGTTCACTCCTGGAAAACCTGTAACTCTTCCTCTATGTTTTAATAGGTTCTAATTTGAAGTGGAAACTTCCAAATTTATAAAAATCCCAACAACTTTGCATGCATAGCCTTAAGGCATTATAATATCACATCATTATAATATATTGCCCTAAACTTTTAGGTATGTTTTCGTTAACTTGAAGCCTATTCATCAATTGAACCCATTATTTGGAATTTTTTATTATATGTTGGATTTTCTTTTTCCTACTAAATTTATTATATGTTGGATTTGAGTAATTCTGCTTTGAGTGAGCTGGAATTTTAACTTTTTCGCACTGAAGGAAGTTCGATCGATCTAACTTTGCTGTGTTTTCTTTTCTTTTTCCTTTTTTTTTTTTCCAACCAACTTATGATTATTGTTAGGTTGTCTAAAAGTTTTTCTGACTATTGATGATCATGAGAGTATTAGCAATTGTTTAGGGTTTTGTTATTCGTAAATTAGTTTGTCATGTAACATGTAGGAATAATAGGGCCTATTTTTTTTTTTTTTTTTGTTGACTCTCATAAGTAAAAGAGATCAGAAATGTGGTAACTATCACGAAGAATAAAGAGATAACCGTCTATGCCCAAATAAAATTTGATGTTTTCATAAGAAAGCCATTTGTACGCATTGTTCATTTTTTGTAATTGAAATGTATATTGATCTATCAAAATATTTATTTATTTATTTTGTGGACCCTCATAAGTAAAAGAGATTAGAAAGGTGGTAAATATCACGAAGAATAAAGAGATACAGTCTATATACCCAAATAAAAAATTGATGTTTTCATAAGGAAGCCATTTGTACACATTGTTCATTTGTTGTAATTGAAATATTTATTGATCTATCAAAATAAAATATTTTCTATAAAAATTGTGGTGGGTCATGTAGCATTACAAGAGCATGGATTTGCTATGAATGAAGCTGAATAAACATTTCTATTGGAGTTTGTCTTATTAATGTACTTATGCAATTCAAATTTGTACACACACACACACATGAAATGGGTTGTGTTATTTTTTGGTGACTTCCAGTTCTTTTCTCTTATATTTTTGTTCTTATATTTTGGTAGAGGGACAGTACATGGTGGAACAGTAAAATGACTGGGCTGTTAAGATTGAGAACTTGGATTCAGGTATGGGAGCTGCCACCTTTTTTGAATGATAATGGTAGGTTTGAATCCACTCCATCCCTTATAGAACCCCACATTGGTTGGACCAACAATAGTGGCTTTTCTCATATATTTTGGTTGTTACAATTTGGGAAACTTCTCATTTTCATGCCTTGCCATGCCTTAACTAAACTACTAGATCTGTCAAAGTTAAAAGGGACTTAGAACTTGAAAATTTTCCCCTGGTTCTACAACGTGAGATTTAGTGTAGAGCCAAAAAGCAATCATCCCCACATTTGGTTAAGCGGCAATGATTTTTTTTTTTTTCTTCACATGAATCAAATAAGTCCCTCTGTTGTTGGCTTGAGGTTCTAGTTTGCGCAAGTCCCTAGCACCAAGTTACCACTCATTCCGTGATATCCCACATTGCACCCCTTTTGGTGGGGAAGTTCCTGATTCTTATAAGTGGGGACGCCACCTACACGTGTAGACGTGTTTTGAAAACCGTGAGCATGGAGAGTGTGCAAAGCGGACAATATCTACACAGCGTGGGCCTAGTCCTGTCACAATCTTTCCCAACAACGTTATTTCAATGTTCATATATTGTTTAAGATATGTTTTAGTCAGCTCTCCTTTTTGTTTGTCTTCTAGGCTGACATTATTTTAGTGAAACTTTAATTGACTAACTTAATGAGTAATTAACATGGATTCCATATTGTTAGTGATCATAATTTGTTTTCTTGCATTTGTGCGCATTGTTAGTGATCATAATTTGCAGACCTCAGTGCATCCTATATTACCAAATTCACACATTACATGTGATCATAATTTGTTTTCTTGTCTCTCCATTAACTCGATGCCTGGTAGTACCCAAGGTAGATGATCTTTAATCTCCAGCTGACAGATTGACTGGATATACAAGGCACGCAATCCTTTCTGAACACGACACATGTCAGATCTCTATTAAGCTTCAAGTAGACTAAGTCTCATCTGGCAAAAGTAATGTTATCTCCACCATTGCATATCCTACAACCAAGACCAGCTCCCAACTGCCCCGAGGTTAGCTCTAATGGTCAAGCTCACATCGTGCGCTTTATGGCTAAACAGCTGCATAGTGCCGCACTTCATGGGATTGGACTGGGCAGTTCTTTGGCCACATGTAGTCCATCTTCTTCTCAAGCAGATTCGGCACCCAGGTATCCAAACTCTTCTAGGACTTCATATTGGTTATCATGCTGGTATGTCAAGCTTAGTTAAAGATTGTTATATTGGTATCTAGATTTAGTTATGAATGTGACGAAGGGAAGCTCAAAATAAATCTCACATTGAGATAATAACGAAGCAAAAGATTCAAACTCAAAAGAGTTACATAATTTCTTTCTCAGTTCTTCATCTCCAAAATTTTTCTCTTCAATATTATACTTGTAAATGGAGGGGTTCGAAAAAGACCTAGAGAAATGCCTTGTGCTTGACTGGAATGAGAGAATTGAATCAAACAAGCAAATAGAGAGGGTAAATGAGCTGAAAGGGATGGAATGGGAGAGAGAGAGAGAGCGCGAAAGTGAAGCAGAATAGGAGTGGGGCCTCCTTGGCGTGTTGTCCCCATGTGTGATTCCTATGGGTATTTATAGGGCTCATGGCATGGGCATGTGACAGCTGTCATCCACCACATGCGATTACTTCGGTCAAGTCGCGAACATGCCCTTAAGGGTCCAGAGTCACTTGTTCTTGCGAGGGGCTCCTAGGATCTGCGGGCAGTAAGCCCATGAAATCTCAAGTCGCGACCCTATGCTACGCAATTTGACAATCCTCTCTCTCTCAATCCTCCATACCACGATCAACCCTTTTTCCCGCTTAGGACCCTCAAGCCATATGTCTCGATATGACACCATAGTCACCCGAGCCCTATTACTGCGCGCAAGTACATATAGCTCGTGGATCAAGATTTGTCTTAACAATATCTTTTCAAGCTTCGAGATAGCATCGTTCGACTCGTTCTTGATCCGCCCACAACAAACAACACAAGGTTAAGAGCTTTAGCATAAGCGGCATTCCGAGTTTCTTAAAGTCCCCACCAACGCCCAACACACAAAAACACAAAACACTCCTTTTTTTCTTTCTTCACATTTATGGTATGGACCCTACATGTTTCTCCTTTATTATTACACACACACACACATATATATATATATATATATATATATATGTTGGAGAATTACGTGATTTATGTAATTGTTAGATAATTTTGGAAAGTATTAACTGTCTGATTTTGTACTAATTATAGGCTAGTATAGCTGGTGCATTAAATTTTAGGTTGACTT
>JAOTQH010251724.1:0-11842 GCA_025631255.1 Cornus kousa | reverse complement strand
TCATCTATTTATCAGACTTGACCTATTCATATTCTGAAATTTTAATTGCCGAAAGATTTAAACTTGTTTCTGCAATTTTATGGATTACGACTAGGATTTTAATTGCGGAGTTATTATACGTTAATCTGCAATTAACTGAGTCATGGTTTTAGCTTTTACTTGTTAATCTTCTATTTATAAATTTGCAGTATATTGGATTTGGACTTAAATTGCTAAACTAAAACATAGGTTCTCTAATTTACATTGAAGTTAACCTAGATATAATTGAAGAATTAATTACATATTTTCTGTTAATTACATGAATGGATTTTGCATTTTAAGTTGACAAACGATTAAACTTTGTCTCATCAATTTGATGGATATTATTATAGATTTTTAGTTGATGAACTGTTTGAATTCTGTTTCATTAGCTATATGGATTATGTGGATTGTATTTGGTGTACTGTATGAGGTGTTGCATCATTTACGAATCATTTGCATTATGTGCATCAGTATGGGATGGTGGCACATAGAGGGACAGATTAGATCAAAATGTTAATTCCTACCCATTCATGTATACAGAATGGATTAACTAAAATAGTTAAATCCTACATGGTTTCATGCCCTGTCAACTAAACAGTTGAATGACATATTAGATGGTTGTTTATATTTCTGTATTAAGAAGGACAGGGATTTAATTAAAACATATAATCCTAATTATATGTCGTGTCTGAGTAATGAATAGTTGACCGACATAACATTGTATTTGGATGGAATATATATATATATATATGTATAATTATGGTACCGCGATATGAGCTTGAGTCTCATAGTCGACGGTTAGGCGGTGTATATACTGTTGGGATGTGTAATTGGTTATGATGGTTGAGGTATACCCTGTTAGGTCTAGGTATTTATGCCCACTTATGGGTGCTTTTTTGCATGTTGTCTTCTATTCAGGTTGAGACCCCCATTGTAGTCCAGTGAGAGTCCTGTAGTATTGATATATATATATATTTATGGATTATATGGATATGGTTGAGATATCTAAGGTGTATTTACGTATCGGGTTTCTATTTGGATTGTAGTTAGGATAGAACTTATTCGTGGGTCTGACCCACTATTATTTTTCAGGTAACGGATGGTTCCAGGTCTTAGAGCTTGTTCGTGCTGAGCTGAGATGGCTACTCATTCTTCCGACGACGTAGGAGTTTGCTTTATGGTTTAGCATCGGATTTTCTTCAGTTGTTCCTTTGTCAGTGTTGAACTTTTATTAGGGGTCCATCAGATGGATTTTCGAGTTGTATTAGAAATGGAGAAGTTGAATTTATCAGAATAGATTCTTATTTATAAAATTTATTCTGAGGTTTTAGTTTTAGATGATCATTTCTTTTTAGTAATTTTATTTATTCCTATTTATCATAATTGTATTCCATGTTCATTTATTGCTTGGCTAACCCGCATCCAAAAATCTGGGGGTATCATAGTTTGGGCAGAGGTGGAGGTTCACAGCAGAGACAGATGCAGTCTGCCACAGTTCAGTCAGGGTTTCGACCGCCACCACCACCTTAGCCACCTCTGACAGCTATATCAGCCCAGAGTTCTCGACCAGGTAGGGGAGCTTCTTCGAGTGTACCCACTTAGCAGTCTGGTTATTAGGCAGGCAGTTCTCCGAGGCAGAGGACCCAGGGTCACGTGTTTGCACTCACTCCAGCCGAGCCACCATCTAGTCCTTCAGTTATCAGAGGTATGTTTCTTGTGTCCCATTCTTGGGCTCGTGTATTCTTTGATTCTGGTGCTTCCTATTCATTCATTGCTTCATCATTTGCATGGGCTTTGGGAATGGTGGTCAGTCAGTTAGACAGACCACTTTGTGTTAACGCGCCTATTGGGGATTTAGTCACTCTTGGTAGAGTTTGTCATGGTTATTCCATTACCATTGCCGAACGGGTATTGGAGTTCGATCTCATCCTTCTTGAGATGGTAGGATTTGATGTCATTCTTAGGATGGACTGGTTGTCATCATTCAGAGCTGTTATTAATTACTTTAGGGGCAGAGTTTCAGTGTGTAACCCGGATGGGGATTGTTTTTGCTTTGTGGGAGATCAGTGTGATTCTCTCATTCCTGCGTTTTATGGTGTTAGAGGTCAGGATCAACAATGGTTCTTTTTAGCTAGCCTTTTCACCGATGATGATATTAAGTTTTGTGGGGTTGATTATCCAGTGGTTATGCGTGATTTTCTGGATGTGTTTCCGGAGGACTTGACTGTGTTGCCTCCACACCGAGAGGTAGAGTTTGCTATTAATTTGATGGCTGGTATCGTGCTAATCTCTATGGCACCATATCGTATGGCACTGATTGAATTAGAAGAATTGAAAATGTAGCTTGATAATTTGAGAGTTAAAGGCTTCATCTGACCGAGTGTGCCACCGTGGGGTGCACCGGTCTTGTTCGCTAAGAAGAAAGATGGTTTTTTAAGGTTGTGCATTGATTACCGGAAGTTGAATCATGTCACCATCAAGAACAAGTATCCTTTGCCAAGGATAGATGATTTATTTGATCTCTTGAAAGGAGCCAATTATTTTTCGAAGATTGATTTGAGGTTTAACTATTATCAGTTATAGGTTAGAGAGGAGGATATTCCAAAGACCGCTTTTCGCATGCGATCTGGACATTATGAGTTTCTTGTCATTCCCTTTGGTCTGACTAATGCACCAGCAGCATTCAGGGATCTAATAAACCATTTATTTCACGATTACTTGGATTAGTTTATGGTAGTTTTTGTGGATGATATTCTTGTGTATTCACGGACTCGAGAGGAGCACGAGGTCCATTTGAGTATAATGTTGCAGATTCTGCGGGAGCACCATTTGTATGCCAAATATGAAAATTGTGAGTTTTGGTTACAAGAGGTGAAGTTTTTAGGACATGTTGTCTCAGAAGGTGGGGTTTCAGTTGATCCTTCAAAGATAGAGGCAGTTCTGAATTGGGAGCAACCCAAGAATGTCTTTGAAATCCGGAGTTTCCTTGGCCTAGCGGGTTATTATTGAAGATTTGTGAACGATTTTTTCCGTTTGACAGCTCCTATGACCAGATGGACCCGAAAAGGGATCAAGTTTACATGGAATGAGGCCTGTGAGTCATCATTTCAAGAGTTAAAAATAAGGTTGACTACTTCTCCAATGTTGGTGATACCCGAGCGTGGCTTGGGTTATGTGATCTATTGTGACTCCTCACGTGATGGTTTGGGTTGTGTACTAATGCAAGGTGGTAGAGTAGTGGCTTATAGGTCTCAACAGTTGAAGACTCACGAGCTTAACTACCCTACTCATGACTTGGAGTGATCGGCTGTCGTGTTTGCTTTGAAGTATTGGAGACACTATTTGTATAGTGAGAGATTTGAGGTGTTCTCGGACCACAAGAGTCTCAAGTACCTTTTCTCCCAAAAGGACTTGAATAACAGACAGAGGCCATACGTGGAGTTTTTGGAAGACTACAACTTTGATTTACAGTATCATCCGAGTAAGGCAAATGTGGTAGCTGATGCTTTGAGCCTGAAATCTCGTAGGACTTTAGCTGTATTAGCCATTCGAAAGTGAAAGATGCTTGAAGATTTGGCTGAAATGGGATTGTACTGCTTTGATGATGATGATGATGGCAGTGAGTCAGCATTCTTGTTTAGTCTCGTGGCTTAACCTACTCTTATCAGACGAGTGATTTAGTCACATAAATAAGATTTAGATTTAGATGTCATTTACACTTTGATCTCCAGTGGCGAGACCGTGAAGGATTGGACCTTACATATAGATGGAGGTCTACGATTCAGGGGTTTATTGGTTATCCCACAGTTTATCATGAGGACGTTTTATGGGATTTTCACACTTCCCGCTTTGCAGTTCATCCGGGTGGTACCAAAATGTATCACAATCTAAGACGTCAGCATTGGTGGAATGGAATGAAGAATGATGTTGCACAGTTTGTGGCTAAGTGCCTTACCTGTCAGCAGGTGAAGGCCGAGCACTAGAGACCAGCTGGTTTATTGCAGCCATTGCCGATAACGCAATGGAAATGGGAGGAGATTGCAATGGATTTTGTGACGGATCTTCCTAGGTCACGGAGGGGAAATGAAGCAATATGGGTCATTATCGATAGATTGACTAAGACGGCTCATTTCTTGCCTATTAAGGCAACAGATGATGAAGAGGCACTTGGTGTACTTTATGTGAAAGAAATTGTAAGATTGCATGGAGTTCCAGCGGCTATTGTTTCAGATAGGGATGCCAAGTTCACCTTAAAGTTTTGGGAAGGACTTCAAGCAGTGTTTGGCTCAGCGTTGCACCTTAGTATGATATTCCATCCACAGACGGATGGCTAGTCAGAGCGTACCATCCAGATCTTAGAAGATATGCTTCGGGCCTGCGTACTTGATTTGGGTGGTAGTTGGGAGGATCACTTTTCACTTATTGAGTTTGCCTACAATAATAGCTATCAGAGGAGTATTCAGATGGCTCCATTTGAAGCGTTGTATGGCAGACCTTGTAGGTCTCCTATTTGTTGGATTGAGGTGGGCGAGACAGCTGCCTTGGGACCTGACATCGTACTCGAGACTACAGAGAAGAATAAGTTGATTAAACAGAGGTAGCTCATGGCTTAGAGCCGACATAAGTGCTATACGGATAAGCGGAGACGACCGTTATCCTTTAAGGTGGGAGACCACATTTTTCTTCAGGTTTATCCACGAAAGAGGTTGATGAGGTTCGGGAAGAGTGGCAAGTTGTCACCACGATTCATTGGACCTTTTGAGATCTTGGACCGTGTAGGAGAGGTTGCCTACAGACTAGCATTGCTACCACAGATGGACAGGGTTCATAATGTCTTTCATGTATCGATGTTACAGAAGTACGAGCCAGATCTGTATCACATTTTGAGTTGGGTTGATGTGGACATTGATGAGGATGTTTTCTATGAGCAGGGACCAGTTCAGATCCTTGACACACAACAAAAGGTGTTGAAGAAAAAGATAATACTGTTGGTAAAGGTTCTTTGGAGGCATCATGGAGTTGAAGAGGTTACTTGGGAGCTCGAATAGGAGGTTTGCTCCAAGTATCTAGAGTTGTTTTCTCCCTCAGGTATGGCCTGATTTCGGGGACGAAATCTTTTAAAGTTAGGAAGAATGTAACGTTTGTGATATATATGTGTATATATTTAATGTTAAAAGAAATTACTTTTATTAGTGGTGCCCGCTGATATTTTAAGTCATTACATGACTATGCACCATTGTAGACCCATTTCTACATTCTGTTTCTTATCTCTATAGATTTTCTCTCTCGGCACTTTTTTTTTCTTTTTTCTTTTTTTCTCTTCACATTTTAAGCTTGATCTAGCTCTATCCCTTTGAAATTTGGTAGAACCTTGTGAAGCAAAGTTGGAGAGCTCGTTGAGGACTTCAATTTGATAGGAGCCAGACATCATTTGGTGCACTCTAAGGAGTTCAAAATTCTAGGGTTCTTGGGCTCAAATTGGGGGTTTTCATCAAATTTGAGGTAGGGGTGTTCTAATACATGAATTCTTGTATTTTTGTGAGTTTTTAGCTTAAAGTGATGCCTAGCATTTTTAATTAGTGCTAATTCTTACAAAGTTTTGTTTAAAATATTAAGCATGTATGTGACTATTTGTTAATTGTTTTAAAGTGATTTAGCATGCTTACATGTTCGTATGAAATTGAATTAATATTTTACATACTAGTTATGCAAAGTTAATATTAAATGAGAACTCCATCAAGTAGTTTATAAATTTGCCTTGTATAGTATGTGTGAAAGTTATATGGTTGGGTTGATAAATTGAAGCACAAACATTCATTCATTCATTGGGAAAGAGAAAGGGGAAAAAAAAATATTTTTAGAACAAACGAAATTGTTTGGGGAAAATATTTTCTAAAAGTGCTGCGAGAACCGGACGCCTAAGAGGCGCCTAATGGTCCGTAATGTTGGTGTAGTCTAAAAGGGAATGTTGTTGAATTAACTAGGTTGGATGCGACGCCTTGGAGGTGCCTTGTGGTTGTGGATAGTGAATCAACCTTCCTTTCGTGACGCCTTGGAGGTGCCTTGGGTCGGATTACACTAACAGTTTGGTTGTTGAAATGGAATTGTTTCGGAAACGGAGAGTGGTATAGGCATGACATTGCACTTCATGGTATATGTGGGAAATTTGTGATTTGATGTTATCTATTCTATACCTGTTGTTGTGATTGAGAATTTTGTTTTCCCTATGGTATGACCTCGTCCCTTTTATCCATTCTTTGTATGGGATTCACGGGGATATAAGAAGTGTATCTTAGACACTTCCTACTGAGCCTATGCTCACCCCATTATTTTTTTTAACACTTTTCAGGACACGGAAAAGAGGTGGCGGACGACGATCCACCACGATTTTAGAAACTTATTTTATTTTTTCTATCTTTTGTATTAGAACTATAATATTTTGTAAATGTAATATTAACTAACTTATGAAACTTTAGTTTAATTTAGTACAATGTTGTCAGCTATGGACTTTTAAATTCTAGATACATTTTATGGACTATAATTTGATGTAACCAAAGTATGTTCCTTGTTTGGATGAGATGGAGGAATGGGATTTTTTGTATGTATGTAGTCATTTTGGAAATGTGATATAATTTCTGTATTGTGCGTTGGGACATGATTGGTTATTTTTAAGGCCAGTGAGGCTATTGCATTTTTTTATGTATTTTAATAGGTTGTAGAGGGACATTTTTGCAGATGTCATACCAATTTTTTTTATATATATTTTATTATTATTATTTTGGTGTCTCTTGGGTCGTTACACTATAGGTTGTGTTTGAAAAAAATTATGCTTGTTTGGTTTGTTATTTTGAAAAAAGTTCTTATAAAATATTGTTATCTGAAAACAAACATTTTTATAACTGAGTTTTCAGAAAATAGTTTTCAGGAAATTGACCCAATCAGAGTTTTTTGTTTTCAGTTTTCCAAGAGTAGAAAACTGTTTCTATAATTACAAATCAAACAAATCTATAACTGAGTTTTCAAAAAACTGAACCAAATAAATTTTTTTTTTTTTTTAATTTTATGTTTTCAGTATTCTGTGCAGGCCCGAAGCTATTGATTCATTTCAAATCCTTACCACAACCCACCCACCCAAATAATAATAAATAAATAAATAAAGTCTGAAATTATAAAATCCTTACTACAACTGGTATTATTTAAGAATACTTGATATTTTAGCTGTTCTATAAACGACAGAATCTGCAATAGTTTGTGGGAAACAAATACACACACTAACACACACATAGAAGTGCTGCACAAGTTTTATTTATCTAGTAGTGTATGACTTGTGGGAATTCAGTCCTGCGGTATTGGCAGCTTCATAGCTTAAAATGATCAATGCCAGACGTATCAAGTGCCGTGGACAAATAATTGCTAGTATATTCACTTACTAGAAATTCTCTATAGACTGGGGGACTTTCTTCTGATATCATCTCTTCAATTGGTCCATACAACTTTGAGGAAGCAGCAAAGGCTCTGAAAAAACATGCCACGGAAATTCTTGGTCCGACGCGGTTGGCCAGCACTCTGTGCTCCACACTTTTAAATTTGTTGTTTGATATAATCTGTTGTGCCAAATTAAGAGGTAAATCAAATTAAGATTTCCATTAGCATTACTGTAATGGAGAAATAATTATTCCTTTAACGAACCTGGAGAAGGTCCCCAATGTTAACTACCAAACTTCCTACAATGGGTTGAACATCAACCCATTGATTTTCATGCAAGACTTGGAGCCCTCCAATTTGGTCTTGGAGAAGAATGGTGAGGAACGCAGGATCAGAGTGCTTGCTAGTTCCAAGAGTTAGGTCTGGCTCTGGGCATGCTGGATAGTAGTGGCAAGAAAAAGAACGCCCTTTAGAACATTCCATGTCTCTTAGATGGTTAGGCTTGAGGCCGAGAGCCTCTGATAATAACTCGAAGATGGTATGTCCCAACTCTGAAACACCCTTGATGTACTCAATCGTCGAATCTCTGTAGAATAAGAAAATGAATGTGATTGAAGTTTGTTATTTGTGTATATTTTTTTCTTTTTCCCTAGCATTTATCCGTTCTGTTCCCTGCTTACTTATTATGTCTAAGTATCTAGTCGAATTTGATTATCATCTAATAAAAATCTATTGATGCATCGTTTTCTGACATTTAAATCTGAAAATAGTACACCCTCCTGAATAGAAGTCTTCACCCTTCTGAATAGAAGTCCACGTTTAGAAATGAGAATTTTTAAGGAAACATGCAATTAACGCATTGTACCTTTTTAAAATTACCAAATTATCTTTTTTAATTTAAATATACATAATTACAAAGTTTTTGAAAGGACAACTAACTTGGGACATGTAAAAAGAGAAAAATGGATTAGGGACAGAAGGAGTAACATAGTCAAATACTGTTTGACTAGGAACACGTTACCACTGGTTCCTGGCATCTTCTTTTGCTTGTATGAGTTTTCTTTTCAGTATTTTCATGTGGTGATTAGTTACTGATACTAATTTGATACATATTTATATATTTGGAAATCATTAATTAGTTATTTATTAATACGATTTTGGTGAATCAGTGATCCAAACTATATCTACTTGGCAGCAGAAAATCACCCATGTACCAGTTTGACTAAATTAAGTTAACAACATGAGAAATCAAGATTGAAGAATTAGAGGCAGAGAGACAAACGAAGTACCTGCAAGCCGAAGGCAGTTCATCAGGGTGAAGATGATCAGAAAGCAGCAGAGAAATGCTCATGGTGTCCCTCCAATTAGCAGATCTTGAAAGATACAGATCAGAATTGCTTATCAACCTCACTTTTTTCATTCGATCACGTGAATAAATTTGTTGCTTCACCTCAGAAGGTTGTTCATGAAAAGCCCGAACACCATTCATCATTTCACTCAGCACACTTGAGGGTATCCCATGATTAACCACTTGAAAAAAGCCCCACTTCTCCGATGCAATCCGAATTTCATCCACAATACCTTTGCATCGATGATCATCTTTTTCTATGTAACTTAGATCTATAACTGGAACTTGAAGAGGGATGGTCAAGCAATTCAAGTCTTGAGCAATCTCTTCAGGTGGTCGAATGAATATTCTAGGGATATTCATGATTCCGGCATCTACTAGTCCTTTGACACCAGCTTTTGTATCATCGAAAGCCTTCAGCTCTTTTACTCTGTCATAATCCATTGCAGAAGGTTCAGTTGACTCTGTGATATCCACTTTTTAATCTGTGGAGGAGATAACAATCCCAAATTGATATCATGTCTGTTTTTCATACATTGATAGAGAATCCCACGTTGATGTCATGTCTGTTTTTGAATTTTAAATGTAAAAGAGGAGGTTGAAATTTTTTGCTGACTCACGAGTTCAACCTAATTATACACGGGATGGTAAGTTTTGAAAAACGTTGCATGGATAAAAATATCTTTTCAATTTACCGCAGTAAAAATTGAATGTGTCGACTAAAATGCCGTTTTCAACACATGAAGAAGACTTTATTACCCTTCAAAGTTGGGGATGTAAACAAGCTGGGTCGAGTAATAGTGTGCTCGAGCTCGGCTCGGTCAGGTACTGGTGTGCTCGAGCTCGGCTTGAGCTCAAGTCGAGTCTAGAAAATTTAGTTCGAGATCGGCTCGGTTATGTTTGAGAAGTTTCAAGCTAGGAGCTCGATAGCTCGTGGGCGACGATACACAGTGACCCCAATTATAATCAGACCTAAACACATGCCGGGAGAGAATCCCAACAGTCTACAAGACCCATAGTGCAATTCTCAGTGCCAGAAATCGGCACAACGATGATGATCAGCAAGGAATTGCTTTGGTCACCGAAAAAGACAGAGACGGCGAGAGAGGGAGTAGACGGCGGGAGATAGAACAGCAGGAAAAGAGGGTGCCGATGGTGGCACCGATGGAGGTTGGTATATATATATATATATAAGGAGAGAGAGAAGAGGAGAGAGGAGGGTTGAGTGGTGATGGACGAAGGCGGTGAAGCCACCGGTGGTAGATGAAAGGGATGCTGGAGGTAAAAGAGTGGGTAGATGAGGGAATGAGATCCTGGCGAATCTCTGAAATTGTCGTTCTTCGTTTCGGTCGTCCGAAATGGTTTAAGGTTGGCCATCAATCTTTATTTCGGTAGGTCGAAATGAAACACCCTTTTGTTTCGATATGGTTGGGGATCGTTGGTAGTTGGGGATCAGATGGTCAATGATGGAAAGAGATAACAGATTGAGATGGAGGCGCAAATTCCATCAATCCTAAACATAAAAAGGTTTATATACAAAGACAAGAAAAGCTTATTTGCATAATAACCACAAACTTTTTATACAATTACAATATGACCCCAACATAAATATATATTTACATATAAATGTGCTACATACAATTACAATTTGACCCCAACTTTTATATATATTCTAATTGGGTATGTATATATATATATATTATAATCGAGTATGTTCATGAATGCATTATCGGCCCAGTTCATGAACGGTTCATGAACAAATGAGTCGAGTATATTGATGTTCAGACTCAACTCGTTTATAAATCAAGTTTCATAATTCAGCTCAAGCTCGGTTCACTTATTTAATAAATGAGCTCGAGCCGAGTAATTAACGAGCCGAGCCCGAGCCACTCGCGAACGGCTCGGCTCGTTTGCAGCCTTATCCAAAGTGTTATGAAATTAAATGATTTCATATTAAAACAACAAAAAAGAAAAATCAACAAAATAATATAAAATTACCTCTCCATCTTGATGATGAACTTTCTCCAACTATTTTGTAGAGCTCTCTCTCTCACGGATTGATGAACAACAAATTAGCTCAAGATTTGGGTGCTACCGAGCACACCATTGAAAAGACAGCGAAAAATTAATCAAGTTAGATTCAAGAATCACTTGATTCAGAGTTGGGATGGAACCAAACTAACCAAACGACAGCAAAACTGTCTACATCAGAAATCTGAAACATTATGCGTGACTTTTTTCCCTTTTCTATATATATATATATTTTAAAAAGTGACATATATATATATATATATATATATATAAAATACTATGGTGTGCCATATTTATGCTATTTTATCAAAATTTAGATCCAAATGTCAAAAGTATTTAGCTACTGCTTTGGTTGAGTTATCCAAGATTGATCTTTTCGCTTTCCTCTTGCTAAGAGCATCTTCAACGGTTGTATATATATATATATATATATATATACATTTTTTTTTTTTTTTTGTGTAAATCTAATATGTCATGATAAATTTAAGCAAAAATTTTAAATTATTTAATTTTAGCTCTAACGGTTGTTTTATACATTTTGTGTAAAAATATATCTGCCAATAACAACCAACCATGTGTTATGCCAAGAACTCACATAATTTTTACAAACCTACTTAATAAAATGAGAAAGAGGGAGGAGAAAGAAAATATGTTAATGTGGCTTTATAAAAGGTTGTATAAAATACATAACAATTTTATACATTGGTGACGTGTTAGTCTATCTTAACAACCTGTTGAAAATAAAAAAAATTTATCTTAACAACCTGTTGAAAATAAAAAAAATTTACACATCATTGTGTATATTTTACACAAAAAAATATTTTAACATACTGCTGTAGATGCTCTAAGAGCATCTCCAGCGGTGTGTTAAAAAATCTTTTTGTGTAAAATATAGAGTGCCACATAGGAATTGTAATTTTTTTCCATCTCCAACAGTTTATTAGGATAAACTGCCACATCACCATTGTGTAAACAAGTTGTGTAAAATACACAATCCTTTTACACAGCCACGTAAAC
>JAOTQH010251667.1:0-11845 GCA_025631255.1 Cornus kousa | reverse complement strand
GGATTGATCCAACTAGTTGAGATTTATGGGAAAAGACAAATCTGAGATATTTTTGGAGATATTTTGGGCAAAAGGACAAAAGTGGTTAGTGGGGTGGTACAACTGTGGATAAGATCAATCATTTGGATAAGGACAAAGGTGTTCGATCGATCAAAGGGTGATGTTAGATCGATCAAACTTTAGGCTTTCTTCATAAGGTCAAGGTTTGGATCTATCTTAAAGTGCTGTGATCGATCCATGTTGGATCGATCGAACCTTCATCTTGGATCGATCTAAAAATGATGAATGTCCACCTTTCTTCCTTTTTGCTCCTCTTTTGCTCCACTTTGCTCCTTTCTTTGATTAATCCCAGAATTGCTTCATTTAAGCTCTTATTTGGCTGAGTTAGCTTATTTTCGGGAAAAGTACCTGAAAATGAAAATAACATGAAATTAATCTAGAACGATAAAGTGAGATACATAAAGGTTCTAGAATACCTAAGCTTAGCGGGTTTAAATGCGCACTTTTCAGTGCTCATCGGAAATGAAATGTGTATTTTTTAAAGAGTCACCATCAATTGATCTTATTTCTGAAAATGAGTCTTTAAAGAAAATCATTGATGATCAAAATTACACTTTTGCAAATTCACCAAAGGTAAGGAAAACCTAAGTATCATGCTTGGTAAGCAAAGAAGTACATTTTTAAAAATTGGAATAGGTGATGATCCTCACAATAAGGATGCTTGGACAAGAAATCAAACAATGTAATTAGCCTCGACAAAGGCTACTACTCAAGCAATAAGCAATGAACAATTAAGCTACAAGAGTTTCAAAAATTGCTCACGAAGGTCCCAAGCAACAACATCGAAATCCCAAGCTTACTTTCCTTGTGTTCAAGCACCTAATTGAAACAGAGTAACAAGTAAGAAAAATAAAAATGAAATTAAAACAAGCAATCAAAGACGCACTAATGCTTAATTCAATTCTAACTAAACCGTCAATCCCCGGCAACGACGCCAAATGCGTGATGTCTTCTCGAGTGTGTGCACAAAAATGTGTAAAACTTTGTTTTTAGAGAATGTCAAGTAGGCATCACCTTTTAAAATTTATAAAACCCCTAGACACTTATACTATGTAGTATGAAGTGAGAAGGGGTCGTCCCAAGAGAATGAACACATATTGGAATCAAATCAAACTCTAGTGCTAATAAGATTGCAAAGAGGGTTGGTTTGGTTTGTTTATACTACAATTGAACTTACATGCAAGACAATGAAACTAAAATGGTTAGGGTGAAAGAGATAGGGGAAGAGTCTTAAGGAATAGGAATCACCACTATGCTCATCACTAAACCACAAGTCTTTGTCTAAATGGGGGAAAAATCATGTTGTAACCCAAGTGTGTGCTACCAATTGCAATAAAGAGCATGGCCATCAAATTCAAGCATGAATTGTCTACCTAGCTACAAGCATGACTAAAATGTAGCGCAATTTATCAAGTTCAAGCATAAACCATCAAATTAATCAACAATTGTAGCACACATCAATCTAGAGAATAACATAATTTGTAGCAATAAGCCATAGATTATCAAATTCAAGCATGGATTGCCTACCTAGGAACTGAAATGCAATTAAACTACAATTAAGCTAAGATAATGAATTTAAGACAATTAAACTAAAAATGTGGTACAATCAATCAAGCATAAGCATAATCCATCAAATTAATCAACAAATGCATCTAGTGAAATCCATACATAGCCATCATTAAATTCTTAAGAAATCACACATAGACATACAACCAATGTAAAGAATTATTTGGAAGAATTCAACCATAGATAAAATCATAAGAAAAACCAAGATCCATATATTCACAAGGATATAACACTCATTACAATAATAAATTCCCCCAAAAAAGACAAAAACTAAAGTTTAGAGAACAAGCCTTGGGCTTTCTAAGCCCTAAGATGGTGTTTATCCACTCATGGAGAAGGTGGATGTGATCTTAAAACCCTCAAGGGCAATCCCCAAACATGGCTCTATCTTCTTCTTCTTGGTCTTCTTGGTAGAAACCCTATAGATCTTAATACTCTTGCCTCTTTTCTTCCCAAGAACCCTAATTTTAGATAAAGAATTTCAAATGTCTAAAGTTGATCTTTATGTAAAATTAGCTTATCCCCTACAAAGTAGTTCATTTCCCTTTAATTGCAAGCTCCTCGGAGTGCAAAACAAGTTAGAATTGAGACTCCAATTGATTCAATCTCACAGCCACTTGGTACGTGAAGTTCGGGTAAAGCCGAGAATAAAATAGCTCACTACTAGTAGAGTTGCAATCGATTATGGAATTTTGCGATTGATCGTGGACTTCTATGATCGATCATAACTGATGTGGCAACCCTATCTTGATAACTAACTGTCTTATCTGCTGAGCTGGCGTTGACATGGCATTGCGAATGATTGAAGCCAACTGCGACCAATCGTGATCGTGACAGCCTTATCCAATGCTGGCGTGGCTACGAACGATGACGTGGGTTGCAATCAATTGTGAATACTCCTGGGCAATTTTTTGAACTTTTTTCGGATTTTCTGCTTGACTCCAAAAAGGCTTTAATAGACTGTTTTTAGCCCGTTTAAACCCTTATTGACCTGAAATAGATAAAAACACAAATTGGAACTAAAATGGGAAAGTAAGTTAAATTAAAAGACTAAAATACCCTAACTTAGGTACTAAAATGTGCAACATTTGAGCACTTATCAATAATCATCTTACATAAATTAGTAGGGATGATTGGGACTTAGAACTGAAGCTTAGGACCCATAACAATGGTGTTTGGAGGAGTTGCAGAGGCTGGAAAACGGAGAAGATGACCCGTAGTAGGAATGAGCCGACTCAGTTGCAACTGAGTCGACTAGTTGCTAAAGGGGTCGACTTCTTTAAGAAGAAGTTGACTCAGTTGTAAAATGAGCCAACTCATTCCGGAATTAGTCAACTTAGTTGATTTGGGTTATGGATTTTGGATTATGGGTTTACATGTGGAGCTTAAACATGTTTTAATGGCTTAAATTGGTCTATATGGATTTAATAAATTCCCAGAATGAAAAATATACATTAATTTGCTAGATTATGAAATTATAAGGGCTCAAATTAACTAATGTAAATTATAAGTTAGTATTCGGAGCAAAGTTTTTTTAGTTAAGTGTTTTAATGGTATTTTTGGCGCCGTCCCCCTAGATCCCAGGCTCGACTAAATAATTATTAGCGTAGTGGGTTCATAGTTGATAGGAGTTGTATTTATGATTCACGATATTAATCGGATTATTAATCATAAATGAATAGTTTGCTGAGATTTATATTATTGCTCGTGATGTAAATTATCAAGGGCGGGGCTAGGGGGCAACAGAGGCTATGGGCCCCCCAAACTTTTTTGAATTTTTTTTTACTATCCCTAAGTATTAATTAATTTGTAAATTTTGTCCCTAAATCAATTAAGAATTTTAATTGGCCCCCCAATATTTTTTACACATATATTGACCAGCCAAGTTTTTTTGAAAATTCTATTAATAACCCCTAAATATTAATTAATTTGTAGATTTCGTCCCAAAAATTTATTAAAAATTTGAACTGGCGCCCCAATTTTTTTCAAAACACATATATTGACTCAAAATAAAGAGTTTGAAAATAAAATTAGTTTGTCTCCTTGAAATTAAAAAAAATTTCAACGTGCACTCTTTTAACTATATTTTTAAAAGTTCAAATATTATGAAACAAAAATTTAAGCACATTATTATTATAGTCATTTTTTTTTTGGTAAATAATTATTATAGTCGCAACACATTGTTATTTTATTTATATATACAAGTACAATATCTATAATATTAATTCAAGATAGAAAAAAATGTTCCTTCATGTTTGGTAAAAATGCATGCTAATACCATTTTTTGTCAAACATTTTTGTAAAATTGTATTTATAAAAAAATATCTAAAATTATATAACAATCTTTATTGGCAAGTCCTAAGAATATTTGAAAGAAGATAAACTAAAGTATTGTAAGACTCTCAATAATAATAATAATATCATATATGCTAATACTTTTAGTTATAACTTTCTAAATAACAAATTTTATAACTATTTGTATCTTGTTTAATAAATCAATAATAATCATGATGAATTTAAAATATATATTTTTTTAGTTAAAATTCATTTTGTTTTTCTAATTTTTCATATAGGTATATCTATCTCAAGTGGAATCGAAGTACTTAATTTTCTTCTTTCAAAAATTAAATTTTTGAAAAACTAAAACAATTGATGAAAAAATTTTGATTTTCTGATAATGATTATTTCTTTAAGTTTCATCTCTATAATTTTCTTAATAATATCAAATTCTTTTTTTCTAAGTTGCATTTTTCTCATTTTTGAATTTTCTCAAGATATATATACTATGACTAGTATTTAAAAATATATATATTACAATTAATTTTTTTTAAAAAAAAAAATTGTTACATAATTCAAATCCGTCCCCCAACCTTAAATTTATGGCTCCACCCCCTGTAAATGATAGTAACCATCAAGTGAGTATAATTGAGAATTAAGGTATTAATCATACTAAATTAATGTGGGCTAAGAAAGGTTATGCAATTTAATTAAGATGTAAGTTAATTACTTGTTTTGTAAATTAATTACATGCTACTTAGAATTATTGTATATTGTTTAATTAAATACAATGGATCTTTATATGATTAGTATCATGTTTATTTCTAGATTATTTGATATATATATATATATATATATATGTTTGCATCATTTATTGGATTTAGAACCATTGTTAGGATATGGTTTCGAATTTATACACCATTGTCAGGATATGGTGGCATATTATCGATAAGTTGTCTAACAAGTTTAGTCTCATTCTTCATGTCAGGGGATGACATGCCATTGAAAGATTGTGGTGGATAGTTTACTATATTATTTTGGATATGATATGGATTTATATATATGATTATGTGCCACGATATGAACTTAAGTTATCAAGATCGGTGATTAGGGATCGTATATTGCCATGGGGATGTATAGTTGGATATAGAGGATTATGTGTCTGCACTATAGTCCAGTGAGAGTCCTTTAGTGTGTATCTATATGCATACAGACTATACAGCTATTACATGAGTTGACTAGGATGTATTCGTTCATTAGGTCTATGTGAGATATAGTAGAAAGAACTTATTTGTGATGCCCCTAATTTCGGAACAAGGGTTTATGAAATTCGTGCATAAAATCAGGGGATATCAAAACAATTAAAGTATTTCAAACAAGCACATATTACAAAATGAAATGAAAGAATAAATAATACGCTGAAGAAAACTAATAAATAATAATTTTCATTCATACTTCTCTAAAATTATAACTCAGGAATCTCGTAATTTAAGGACCCCTATAAACTTTATTTAATAATCCAGTCAATTATAAAATAATAATAATAATAATAATAAGTCTATCATCCTACTTTGAAATAAAATGAAAGAATAGATAAGTCCCCCAAACTGCGGATTCTCAACTTTGAGACTTGAACCTCTATAACTTGAAATATAAAAATAAGTAGGTCAAACCCATGAGCAAGTTCTCTCTACCAATTCTCTGAAAACCAATAAACAAGTTATCTTTAACCAAAACCAAACCTAATAAAATTTTAACTTTAATATACCATGATATACATATATATATATATATATATATAATTCTATATAATACAACACACACATTCATTAATAGTTTTATTAATTTTCAAAACCATTAAATAATGATTAAATCCTAATCATATCTAAACCAATCTATCAACTCATTTTCTTTTAAAAAGTAGTTACTTAAACCTTAATTCCATCTTAAACGAGTATTTAACCATTTAAACAATAAAATATAATTGAAGAAATATTATATTTAATCCAAAACCCAATAATAATTTTAATTATTTGAAACACACAGACAATATCTAGGCTTTGACAAATCGTCCATGTCTCCACCAATATTATTTTATTAATATATATAAAATAATGTACTAACCTGTAAGTACTAGATTATTCTAATTTAAAAATATCTAATTATAATCCAACCTATACATACAATAACCATAAATGAAATTTTAATCATCTAACATATAGCAAGTTAATTATGCTTTAGCAAATCAACCATGCCATTATAAATATAGTTATTTATATATTGGCAACTCAACCATGCCTCCTTAAGTATATTTATTTATATTTTTAACTTAACAACTCATCCATACTTCCTTGGTATGTATTTTATTCAAACCAATAATTAGGCAATATTTTTAAACATTTGTCAACTCATCTATGCCTACAATTCAACCATATACTAACTTTAAACTTAACGATGAGCTAAATCAAACATAGACATCTCATGCATATTATAAGCATATCATTAATTTAATAATCAGTCTATTATGATTTAATCAATCATACTACCTATCAACCATGATATGCGAAATAAGAATAATAATATTAATTATCTTAAATTATATATATACATATACACATATACTATTTAGTATATACATATATATAATACATTCCATAATAATCTTTGATTATTTAAATCATATATACATAGATATCAATATATATATATATATATATCCTTCCATACAAATCATAAATTAATTAACCCATATATACACACACACACAGATATATAAGTATATATATATATATATATATTCTTTCATTACCAATTGTTAATTAATTATATTTATGCTAATTAAATGTTATTAAATATTATAAAAACACTTTATAGCTCTCAAAACCATAAGAACACATCCTCTAATGGTTGATTTCAGCATTAAGAAGCTTTAAATCAAATCGGAGACTTCACAAGAACCCATAGGAACTTTCTGGGACCCCCCACGCCCCCTCCACACGCGCCCAAATTCTCTGCACGCTCTTCTATGTGCCATCCTTCACTAGCAGGCGCGACCACACGCCTGCACGCGCCCTCATGCGCCTGTTACACTCTCGGCGTGAGTTGGCGCTTTCTGGTTGGCTGATACTCCCCCTTCTGGTGAGCCGCGCCACAGTGAATCCATTTCCTTATCCTCAATGCCTCAAATATGTTTTGTACTGAACATTGGTGCACCTCACCTCACCTGATCAACCGCCCTTGGATCTAGCGCATCAACAGTCAAATCTACAAATGCATTATATTGTCATGCGCCGTATCACACCAGATCAATCTAATGGTTGATTTCAGCACTATAAGCTTTAAATCAAATCAGAGACTTCACAGGACCCTACAGGAACTTTTTGAGACCCTGCACGCATCCCCATGCGCCCCCACGCCCCTCCACATGTGCCTAAATCCTCTACACGCGCTTTCATGTGCCACCCTTCACTAGTAGGCGCGTCTACGCTCCTGCACACTCCCTCATGCACCTGCTACACTCTCGGCGTGACGTGGCGCCTTCTGGTTGGCTAATACTTCCCCTTCTGGTGAGTCATGTCACATTGAATCTATTTCCCTATCCTCAACACCTCAAATCTGTTGTGCATTGAGCATTGGTGCACCTCACCTCACCTGATCAACCGCCTTTGGATCTAGCCACATCAACAGCCAGATCCGTAAGTGCATTATACTGTCATGCGTCGCATCACACCAAATCAATCTCCTTTGATCAAGCCACACCTATGGCTTAGATCCACATGCATACTGTGTTATAATATACCACCCACACTGAATCAAAAAACCTTATTTGATGTGCCCATTAACATATGCCTCTAATGTATATATAAACAATATATTTATATATATATATATAAATTTTCAAACAAATAATAGAAAAATAAATCTAATAAATTCCATAAAATATAGAAAAATACTAGAAAATTTTCAAAAATTCCAAAAAACATAAATAACCCTATTGGGTCAAAGATCAACATATAACTTGATTTTAAATATATACAACACTTATATATACAATTAAAATCCGATAATCCATAAATCAAATATAATAATTTATGTTTTTATTATTCCGATCTAACCCTGATTTTAAGCAAATAAAATTAATTTAAATATTAATACTCAAGGTGAAATCCTTATGAGTTTTAAGAGGAAAGTTAGAAAATAATCCTCAAGTCTTGATTATTTCTTCCAATTCAGACATCATCTTTTTTAAATTCGGCCTCCTCCTTATTAGCATTCTCCCATTCTCTCTCTCTCTGTATCTCTTATTTTTCTAACGTTAAAACATTTTTAATAAAGTAACCTTATGTGTATAAATAACTACATTAATACCCTAATCCTATTCTTATAATGACTGCTAAATAAAAATAATAATAATTATTCTTAAATAATATATATATACACACATACATTATATTATATATATAAATACACATATATTATAATATATATATATATATGTATATTTCCTTCCATACTAATCCCTAACTAATTAAATCATATAGACATATATATATCAATAAATATATATATATATCCTTTCATAATATTTATTAATTAATTATATTTATATACATATAATTATATATATATATAATTATATGTATATAAATATAATTAATTAATAAATATTATTATGCAAAGATAATTATTTAAATATCTTTAAAACCATGGGTCATTATTAATTAACCCAACAACGCTTCATCCAAGTCCAATACCACATCGTTTGGTCCAACTTCCCTTAAGCCCAATCTAATTAATTTAAATAAATCAAACAATTAAATAAACACTTAAATTAAAATAACTAATTACATGAAGCACATAAACAAAAAAAGAAATTACAACCAAGTCACATCATACCAATAAAATCAATACGCCAACAATTCAATCAATAATCAAGCACACACACAAATAATCATCATACATAATCATGAAATATAATTTAATTTAAATAAGATAATTAATCTAAGCACTTAATTAAATAAAACAAATCATAAAAACAAATAATCCCAATTAAATCAAATAAATTATTTTAAATAAAATAAAAGTAATTAATCCCAATAAAAAAATCCTTTAAAATATAGGGGTATTATATTCTTCCCCCTAACAAAACTTTTATTATTTATTCCAAATTTTCATTTTTCCTTTGTTCGTATGGAAATTAACCCATCCACACATACTCATAATTAGCAAACATATCCTATAATTTATTAAAAATATGCTAAGCTAATCTGTGCTTGTTACATTTCTTTGCAACTTAATCTCACCAATTTATATGCATTGGTAAACGTCCCCATTGTATATTTTCTTACAGCAAAATACATAAAAACCCATTTTTCTACACATGGCGCAAAATACATAGTTATATCATTGCCAACTAGAGGCTATTGCCTAATAAATTAAATATAAATCTTTACATAGTGATGTGATAACCTTCTTTCCTTTCTAATCAACATTATTTCCCCTATAAGAGACAATTTGAGTAAAGACTCAATTGTCCAAATTATCTAGGACTCTTTTTTGTTGCACATACTTGCTATAACGAATAAATCACATTGTCATCTAACTAGTGACAACCCAAATGTAAATAAACTTCCCTCACAGCAGGGTACTCCCACAATATTATTCACAGAAGTATCTCTTTTTGACGACTTTAATATAGAAAATGACAACCCAACTCTAATGATCTCTATTGATCACACCTGATAACGAACATACTCGATACTTTAGAAGTAATGATGGCTATTGCCACTATCAGTCTTGTCTTCTATCTCAACATTTTATATTCTGATACACCTGACCCTGTAGTCTACATACCTCAATATTTGTATATCTCTAGTTATCTCATTCTATAATTATATATTTGATAAATAAAAGTACACATTAGAGACTCTCACTGGATTAAGGCAGTTTGAACCGTATAGTGGGTATCTCATGCAAATCGCATAAAAAAGCTGTCACAAGTCCTCCTTCTACCAGGGCACACACATCCCTAATCTAGCTACCCATCTCAATTGGCAATATACGCCTCCATCCTAACCACTGATCATAAGAGTTCAAGCTCGTATCATGGTACACATAATATCATTATAAGTATAATTAACCATATCCTGACAATGGTTAACTGATAACAACCATACCCATATCCTGACAATAGGTTGAAAATTATAAAAAATAAAAAATAGTCATATCCTAACAATGGCATGTCATCCATATCGGCAATGGTCTGACATATAATAAGTCTAAACTTATTAGCCAACTCATCTACATAATACAAAACAAATCCATATCATGACAATGGTTTTTCATCCATATCCTGACAATAACATTAGATAGAATGAATCTAAATTTATTAGTCAGCTCATCCTTAATATACAACAATATCCTGACAATGGTCTCCAATCAATCAAACAAATAACAGATTATGTATAAGATCATATAATACTGCTCGTGAACATGATTATAATCATAACATGAAATATTTCATTTATTACAGCAATTAACCATTTAATACATTTCAACAATAATTTATAAGTTATTTTATCCTTTAACCAAATATTTCAACACACATCAAAAATATAAGCATGCTAATAATTTATTCATCCAGCAAATAACAAAATTCACAATCTCACCTTATGTTAAACATGTAATCTCATCTATTAGAATCTTTGATCCCTAATTCTAAATTTTGAGCTCTTCTATAGTAGAGAAATCGAATACAATTTAAATACAAATCGAATATGTATTCTCCTACTTCTTCAGGTCCTTCATTGCTTTTGCCTTGGACCTTCTCCTTTTCTTAGTGTCAACCATTCCTTAATTAGATAATATAATTGACATCCCAACGGACCATACATAGAATAAAACGAATCCTATTATGGACTCTAAGTATCAAGAGACGCAACGTGGAATTCATGGTGTCACTCGAACTGAGTTGCATAAAAGTGTGGCCAAGTTTAAATTTAGAGAATGTCACCACCACTTTTAACTAAAACATAGCAAGAGTGAGTTAGGATTGTCCCAAGGAAAAGGAGAAATGTTTTGGAATCAATTATGGAGTAGTAGGTCGAATGATCACAAGAGGGGCTTGATTTGATTAAACTAATGTTCAATTTAAACAATGCAATTAACAATCTAACAAAATAAATGAGAGAGAGGTCTTGGGGCTTAGAGTTCATCACTAATCTTTACTTCACCAAACACTAGCAATTGTAAATTAATGGAGACATTTTAAGTTGTAAAATATGTGGGGGTGTCACTAATTGAAAACTAAGCATGGATGGCAAATAAGTATAGATTGTCTAGTCAATCTAATGAATAGGGCAACCTATCAAATGAGACCATAACTCACTCAATTAAACCATAATTAGAACACACACAAAAATCTAGGGAAATGTACTCTTTGCACTCATAAGTATGGAACATCAAGAAACAAGAATGGATTATCCACCTATCTAAGAAATTAAAGCAATTAAACTATATCTAGGCTAGAGACATGAAAATTAAACTAATTAAACTAAAGGTGTGGCATAATCTATCAAAAACAAGTATAAACCATCAAATAAATTACAAAAGTATTCAATTAAGCACTATACTTTGACCATCACTAGATTAACAACATCAATACACATAGACATGCATTAATTTCATTAAATCTAGAGAAAAATATTTGAACATTCATTCTAGCATACATAGACATATGGATAGAATTAAATGGTCAATTAAAAGCATTAATCCATACAAATCAAGTAGAAATAACAAGATCTATATTTATTCAAGGTCAAAACATTTATTACAACTAAAATCCCAAAAAATATACAAAAGCTAAGTTTAGGAAACAAACCTAGGGGCTATCTCTAGCCTCAAGTGAAGGATTTAGACACTCATTGTAGTGGTCATGGAAACC
>JAOTQH010251656.1:0-11846 GCA_025631255.1 Cornus kousa | reverse complement strand
CTAGCATATATTAAATTGGGACCATTTGATGTTGTTTTAGAATTTAGGGATTTGATTATCATGATTTAATTAAATTCTATTTTATTATTCCAATGGCCTAATTAAGTTTTCGATTTGGTATATGTAATGACCATGCTATGTGTTTAACATGTACTAATTAGGGGCCATTTGATTGAGATTTGAAGCCTAGGGAAATTAATTAGTTTATTTGATTAATTTTTGTTTCTATTGCATTATTAATTAAATCATGTATTTGACATTGATAATGTGTTTGAAGCATGATTTTAGACTTGTAATGGATGCATGAGTTTATGTTTCAATGTTAACATATATTGTGATAGTGTGTAACAAATCACACACTGAAGATTCGACATGTGATGTTGTTATAGTGTGTAACGAATTGCACTCTGAAGATTCGACATTGTCATCCTATAGTAGTTGTGGATTTAGAATATGTATCGTGTGGTTTCAACTTACTTGTGCATAGAATGTAGTTTCGTGCTTTATATATATTTCGTGTATAAGTTGTTTATTTTGGAGTCACTTGGGACATTGTTACAGAGACATGGCTAGAGTTTGGCTCTAGTACGGGAAGTATGAGTTCTCCTTGTTTTATAGTGCGCACTAGGGTGGTATTCTCAGCGGGTTAATGCCCTGAAGGACCGTTTAGGTCTCGGCTTTATTCCAGATTTGATGTCCAAGTCTGCCACTATTTGTTTCGCATTCAATTCCAAGTTGACAACCAATGTTTAATTGTAACTTGTGGTTTTGGTTATTGACGATTTAATGTTGTTAATACATTCAGACATTATGATTTTTAATGAATCATTGCAGGTTTTAATATTTTTAAGTACATTCATGTTTTATGATTTTTAATGAATCATTGTAAACTTTGATGTTGTTAAGTACATTATGCCTTATATATTCAAATGTAGCTTAGGAATGACTCTATAGATTCATTTGGAACATAGACGTTAAGTGGCATGGTCCACTATGGTTGTTTTCGCATATTAGATTTCAAGTTGATAATATTGAGAATCTATGTCTTGATACGCGGTATTAGAAATTCTAATTATACTAAATTTTCATATTTTGTTGTTTTCGTACTCTTAGAATTTAAGTTGACAATCAATGCTTAATTGTGACTTGTAATTTTAGCTATTTGGGATTGATGTTGTTAAGTACATTTATGCTTAAATGTTCAAATGTAGCTTAGGGATGATCCTATAGATTCATTTGGAACGTAGACGTTAGGTAGCATGACCCACTTTAGTTGTTTTCGTGTTATAGATTTCAAGTTGATGACTTTGAGAATCTATGTCTTGTTATCTTGTATAACATGCTTTTAGGTTATTTGAATTGCATGAATGATGTGAATCATGCTAGAAATGTTTAAGGTAGCTTAGGATGCTTCCTAAGTCTCACCTTTGACATAGATGTTAGGTGGAATGACCTTTTTGAATTATTTCAAGTTAATGTAAAAATCTGTAAGAAATCGAGTCAGTGTATGCTCATTTCCTACGAGTAGCTTTATGTTACTCACCCCGAAGTTACAGGGGGTATTGTTCACGTACAAGATTCAAGACTCGGAGATTTGCACTTGCCTTGGGTGGTTTAGAGATTTAAAGTTTCTTTTAAATTGTTCTTGTTCACATGCAAATGTTAGCATGTTTAAGTCTTACTTTTAATGTTGTAACACTTAATTAGGTTCAATATGCTATTCTTGCCTTATTATATGTAAAGTGTACATAGATACATTATTTAGGACCTATTTGATATGTATGACATAAAGCCAAAGGCCACAAACCTTAAATTTTAAGTGTATACATTTAGATTCCAAGTTTTTCCCATGAAATGTAACATTTCTAACTTTTGAGGTTTGACATGTCAAATTTTGTAAATGAAATGTAATGAGGCCGTAGGCCATTATAGCATGTTTAAAATACCATTTTACACTTGCATGTATGTTCACATGCTTAATTTCCCTTAAAAAGAATCAGTTTTTGACCTATACATGTGGGTGGAATGAATCCTTTAGGTTCCCTTGCAAATTTCACATGTTTAGTAGAGCTTTCAGCAGGATTCAAGGAGTTTCGGTCGTCTGAAACTCCATTTCGGTCAACCGATGCCTTATTTCGGTCTACCGAAACAACCTTCCCTCAAAAACCAGCATTCAGTAAAGTTTGTGTCTATTTTAGTCGTCCGAAACTCTAGTTCGGTCGACCGAAATAGCTCTCATTCACCAGCCTCTTCAGTTTTATTTCACCACTAATGTTCCAATTTCAAACGGTCATATCTCCTTCATTTCTAATCCAAATGGGATAATTTTTGAGCCTAAATTCATGGATTTTGGGTCACCTTTCGAATGGTATTAATTCCATTCTCAAAATCAAAGCACAGTGAGAGTTATTAATATTTTAGTGAGATAGTGTCAGTTTTCGCTTAAATCGGGAATGGGCGTTTTGTGGGATTCTTGGCCAAAGTTCTTAAAACCTCTTAGAATGTTATGAAATGATTAGATTAGGTTGTATTCACTTTCTTTGACTTGTTTAGAGTCAAGTTTCTCTTTTTATTTATGAATTGACCATTTTGCCCCTTGGTTAATAGATTTTGCCTGTTTTAACATTTGTTTTCGCTTTCATTTTCTTTGAGTTTTGTGGCTTCATGGAATGTCACATTGGTGTCTTAGAGATGATTTATATCTCTAAAGATTTTGGTTTATCTTTTGCTTTCGCATTTCGGACCCGTTACCGGGCCAACTTTTGGTTCATCACTAACGCATCGGGTTGAAAAACTTAGGCCATCACACGATCGATCGAAATCCTACTGGCAGTGAGCTGTTTAATTCCCGAGTGCAATTAAACTCTACCTACCAAGGGGCTACAGGATTAGACCAATGAGAAGGCTATTTTCTGACTTGTTACCTACACAAATGAGCTTCTATTTAAATCAAATTGAATCAATTGTATAGGGTTCCACAATTTGTTACATTTTTACATTACATTAGTCTATAGCTAGACATAGTTTCTCTCTCTAGAGATTAGGGTTCTTGAGTAAGAAATGAAGCAAGAAAAGAGGAAGAAGATGGAGCTCAATTTGAAGATAGCCCTTAAGGGTTGCAAGATCACATCCATGAATGGCTAAATCGTCCTCTTAGCGCTTGGAAAAGCCCCAAGCTAGTCCAGTAAACCCTAGACCTTTGACATTTTTGGGGAGTCTAATAAATGTTTTAACCTTTTGATTATATAAATCTTGATATTCTCTATGATTTGTATAGATCAATTCTTTCAATTAATTCTTTAATTTATTTACATGTCTATGTGTGATTAAATTAAGGGTTATATCTCTACATTAGTTTTTCTAGTTTTGATGCATGTCTATGTATAGTTAAATTGAGAATGTAGTAATGGTTATGCATAATTGTTCTTAATGGATACTCTTGTGAATTAATTTGATGAACTATGCTCATACTTGATGGATTGTTCTATAACGTTAGTTAATTAGTTTAATTTTCTTGTCTTAGTATAATTGTAGTGTAATTGCATTTCAATTCCTAGATTTGGTAGACAATCCATTCTTGTGATTGATAATCTATGCTTTTTGTTGCAAGATGTATATTTCTCTAGATTAATGCGTGCTATAATTGTGTGATTATTGAATGGTTCATGCCTTAATTTGATGAGTTGTACTACATTCTAGCTTAAATAGATAATTCATGCTTTTTGTTGTCATCCATGCTCATTATTTCAATTGGTAGCACACACATACTTTGGTTACAACATTGAATTCCCCCAAATTGTTAAAGGCTAGATGTTTAGAGGAAGAGCTTAATGGTGATTCTTATGCCTAAGACCTCTCTCCTATTCTGTACACCCTAATCAAGTTTGTTTTTACATTACATGCTTTCAATTCAATCATACTTTAACTAAACCGAACCAAACCAAACCACTCTTTTGATCACTTGACTTACTAATCCAACTTTAATTCCAAATACCCTTACAATCTCTTGGGACGATCCCTTCTCACTTCATACTATATAATATAAGTGTCTAGTGGTTTATAAATTTTTAATTGTGGTGCCACTTTTCACTAATCACTTTTTGAAGCACTCGGTTGAGCAAACACCAGGTATTAATTATGTATTTGAAATACTGGCAAATTATTTAATAATTTGCTAATTATCCGTGAAGGGGTTATTATGCAAATGAACATGGCGGTTTAACCTTTCTCAAATTGGAATTTAGTAATTACTATATAGTGGTATTAATTTTGATTAATGGGTTGATGGAATTTTTGGGTTATGAGATAACTGGGACAGATTGATAAAGTACATTATTGCCATAGATAGATTGAGCCCAATTTATTATCCTCCTAACCCATTATATTAGTGCATTAAGCTCAATGGTGTGGACATAGTGTATGGTTTGTAGGAATTGTTTAGAGCACTCCAAAAGATGAATGGAAGAGTGTTATGTCCACTATTAGGGTTTTATATATAAAGTCTTTATAAACCAATTTAGGGTAATGAGAAACACGCAGAGAATTCTTCATCTCTAAATAGCTGCTCTCTTATATAAAAATACATTCACATGTACATTTTCTCTCTCTATACACAAGTTGGTTTTCATAAATCAAAGGCTCCCAAGGAACTCTAATAGGGTCACATGAGTGAACAGCATTTAAGTGGGAGATCAAGCTTGAAGAAGGAGCAAGGGTAGCCAGGATTAAAGTGGTATAAGCCCTAAGAATCACCTCAAGTGATTGGTCTTCAAGGGTATGAACACTACTCTCTTGAATGTGTGTTTATATATGTCATCCATTCATTTTTTTTAAGGTTTACTAATCTATACAACCAAAATATAATTTACATGCTTCCTCAGGAATACCCATTTCCAACATGGGTAACTTATACACACACACACACACACACACACACACACATACATATATATGGTCTTGCCCAGACCTAGATCTCAAAAATTGGGAAATTTTAGCTTTGATTGCAATCTTGGTTTAAATGGAAAGAGAAAAAGATAGAAATAGAGATATATGGGTATTTTTGTCCATAAAATAATGTTTTTTGGGTAATTAAATTAAGGGTGACCACGGATCGGATTAGGCATCAATCATAATCTGATCCGCTCCCAATGGATTAAAAAAATCTTAATCCGCCACCGATCTGTTATCACACGGATCGGATCCTTGAAATGATGGATCGGATTGGATTCGTGGATTGAGATTTTTCCTAAATTGTCCAATATTATTTATTTTTTTTAACCATAGCCCATTTGATAAAATTTTAATTTATCAACATTAATTTATATATTTAAATGGTCATTAACTAATACATTATTAGATACCATTAAATGATCATTAACTAATTAAATTAACTAATACATTCTTTGAATATATATATATATATATATATAAATCTTATGATTGGATCGGATCAGACGCACAGATCAGAACGGATTTTAATAGCCTAATCCGTGATCTGATCTGTGAGTTACAGATTAAAATTTTTTGAATACGCCACTAATCCGTGGGTGTAGCAATCCGATCGAATTTGAACGGATCGGATTTGATTGGATCGGATTCGCGGATTCACTGATTATTTTCAATCAAGTGTAATTAGGGCAACTTTAAGAGAGGTTAGTGTAATTAATCCATGATTCTATAAAAGGATTCCAATTCCATGAGGTTATAGTGGTTTCGTTTGATCTCCACTCACTCGTATGAGATTGTTCAGAAATAAAAAGTGTTGCTGATAAAAAGAAAATTGTTCGAGTCCAACACAGTGCAAACCAATGCTATGTTTGGGTGCATCAAATCGGCTACTTCGATTTGAAATTGGAGAAAATTAAGTTCAAATTTTAACTGAATTTTCTCCAATTTCAAATCCAAGATAACGATTCAGTGCTCCTGAACGTAACAAATTATTTGAGATTATTTTGATCATTTTTTTCGCTCTAAGCAAAATTTGATATCAATTAAAGTGATGAGAGATAAAAATACAAACATGATTGATACTATTTTAATTTAATAAATTTATCATTATTATTGGGCAAAAGAGCAACCCCCCCTCCCCCTGAAGTTGTACACGGTGAGCACAATACCCCCATGTGGTATAAAAGTAAACAAGTAATCCTTACTGTTTCAAAAGTGAACAATTTGCCCTCTTACATTTTACCTCCCTGCCACTTTCTTTCAATATTGTGATGTACATGATTGATACTTTTTTATTAATCCCAAAAGTACCCTCGAATATGACCGTGATACCCCATTTTCTTATAAAAAGGCTTTTGCATTCTTTTGTTCCAATTAAACCTATTTTTGTTCAATCCTTTCTATTTGCATCCGCTCTATATGCTCTCCCTCCAAGGTCAGTTCACTTAAACATTTAAATATATATAGATATATTTATGTATTTGATTATAGTAAGTTATATTATATACATATCATTATTGTTGGATCATATATATATATATATATATATGTTCCTATGTATTTCTTTTACTTATGTCTTTTCTAACTACTATAAGAGTTTTGAGAATTAGACTATATCAAATGGTCTGTAGTATAATATGATATAACTGATGATATAGTAATACAACCATGAAAGGTACGTAGTCAAAACCCTTTTTACATATGATTTGAAATGTGGGATTGTAAATCCCTTTTTGGCCTCAAAAGCCTTCCCCATTCCTCATCTTAAAATAATTTTCAAGGATTTCATTTGCTTGAAACTTCAATAAGTTGCTAGACAGTTTTGTGCTTTGAATGATTTTTCATCTTTTTTCTCTCTACTGAACCAGGCCATGAATACAAATGAGGAAACACTACCAAAAATAAATAAATAAATAAATAAAATAAAATAAAATTAATGGACACATGTTCTCCATTTCTATAGACAAAAAAGTAGGAAACCTATTCGGCCAAAGTTCACATAAACCAGGCAGAGGCCCATATGAGGAACTACAACAATTGAATCAATTTAGGCTATGTAATGCCTCAGTTTATTATAGAGGGCATTTAAGATATTTATTTTTTATATATTTGTATTTTTTATTGAAAAATGTTAGTTGTAGAGAATAGTTTGGTAAATATATAATGACATTAGACGGAAAATGGTCTGAGGGGAACTGCAAGGGGGCAAGTTGCTCACTTTTGAAATTATGAGGACTAACTTGCTCACATTAAAATTATATGGGGTATTGTGCTCACTTGGTAAAACTTCAGGGTTTTTTTTTGCACTTTTGCATTATTCTTGACTAGTTTTTGAGTATTAAAAGTTGCATGCATGGTAATTTCTTTTGATCTGTGAAATTTATTAGTAATTTACAAGACCTATCCTAATTTTAATTAGGACACTACTTTGTTTTCCTAATTGGTACACTCACACACGCCCTTTAAGGAATTATTTACTTTTAGTATGAATCGATTCTAAGATCTGATGAATTAGGACAAGGACAATGCTTAATTACTCACCGGTGAGTAGCTTCAAGGTGAGAAGAAGAAGAAGAGTGGAGAGAGAGGAGGGCGTGGGTTTGGGAAGGATGAAACAGAGAAATAAAAGAGAAAGGATGAAGAAGAAGAAGAAGAACAGTGGAGAGAGGAGGGTACTGGTTGGGAATCGATGAAAGAGGAGAGAGAAAAGAGAAATGGTGATTACCTAATTAAAACAGGTCGATCCGATTTTTTTTTCTTTTTTATTTATTATTTTGCTGATTTTGTTATTAAAGTTGATGTGTTATTAACATATAAGGGGTGAGTAGAGTGAAGCTACTCACGAATGAGTAAATAACCAATGTCCTTTAAAAAAAGTTCTAATGCATTTAAAATGTTAAGTAGATCATATTTGTGATACCTAACCAATAAAAGATTCCAAATTTCCAATAGTTTAGTTGATGAAAAATATTAGGTGAGCATGAGTAACTTTGATATTTTTTTTAGAATTTTATAAATATGATGAAAATAACATAAAAAAAAGGGTTAAACAAACTTTTTTACTAATTGCTCAAAGGTCCTAAACTTAACTCTATAAAATCATCGAATCATTCGTTTGGATTTCAAATTAGGAAAAATTTAGTTCAAATTTTGTATAATTCCCTCTAATTCCATATCAATATGTTAATTCAGTATTCCAAATGTAACATTATTTATTAAATATTTTCTTGTAACTGTCTTGGCCTTGAGGAATTTCATGTTAGGCAAGTCTTGACTTCTAAGGAATTGTAATCCTTATCTGAATTGAGTTTTTAGGACTCTATAAATAGATATATAGGATGCTTTTGAGAGTTATGAGTAAGAAATATAACAATGAGTTGATGGATAGGACTTATGAGTTAATTACTCGGAGGGAATCTCGTGAAGTACATGAGGAACTTATATATTATTGATTACAGTAGAATCTCTTCTCATTTGTCCAGATTTTGGTAAACCACGAATAACTTGTGTTTTTGGGTGTGTAATTTTTTTTCCCCCTAAATATGTGTGTAATTACTTTATAGGACCTTCATGTTTATTCTCACGCTTCCACTATATATGCCTCCAACAAAATTCAATTCTACCACATATTTCATGTTCCAATATTTTTGGCAGGTAAAATTGTACTATTGTTCCCCCACATAATTTTCAAGTCTGTTCCTGTTTAAATAAAGATACAACGCTTATAAGCCATTATTCCTATTTTTAGGAATTTGGGAGAGAGAATTAATTAAGAAAGAATCATTTGCAAGTAAGGAAACAAATCATTTTTTTTTTCTCTCTTCTATCCACGGTCCCTCTTTCTCTCTTATGGTTAACCCTCAACCGATTGTCTCTTTCTTTCTCTTGGTTTAACCCTCAAATAATTTTTTTATTTTCCTTTCTAGTTAACCCTTTGTATTTCAATCAAAGAATCTCTCCACCTGCATTAAAAAGATTGAGTTAGTTTCCATTATCTCTTGATGAAGAAGAAATTGCGATGGATATGAATGAGGGCTAGAAGGGTGGAATGATGCTTGAATTGTCTTCTTATAGAGTTGGAGTATGGGTATAAAATTGGTTACAATTTTTTCCCTCACAAATGGTGGTATTAGTTGGGACTAGATCATGTTGAACCAAGAGGGGGGGTGAATTGGTTAAAACTTTACTTGATTATACTTTTTTTTAAAATAGTTAAACAAGCATTCAAAGATCAGTTAACACAAGGTTTACAAGAAAACTCTCTTAACTAGGGAAAACCTTGGTTCTTGGCCTCAGCCAATATACAATCCACTACTAGTTGTATGTATCTTGTTACACACTCAGCTATCTCACTCTCTGCACACACCTAAGCACAAAAATAGACAACTAGTTTTTATAACCAATACACACACACTAGTACACCACAGTGTACACAAGCACTCCCCTTATCCCAAACAACCTTGCTTGGACCCAATAAGCTCTCATAGCTCACCACACAAACCATTACAGATGTAAATCAATATAAGAAAGTCTTTCCTACAATTAAAATAGGCTGGACAACACATAACTCCAAGTTACTGCCTCAAAATTGCAATCTGCTGCACTTAGGGTTTGAAGGGTAAAATGGAAAATTCTTCTCGAGATCAATTCACCAGTACCTTACACAATATTCTTTCACTACAATACTCATGTTCATAGCTTTGTACAATCAAATATAGCATGAGTATATCACAAAGTTCAATCACAGTCCTTATTTCAACACAATATAGCTTTAGCCTTAGGGTTTGAATACTCAAAATCAAAGCATACCATTTTTCTATCACAAACTCAACTTTAACAATCTTGATTCAACAAAATATACTTGCTAGCAGTGTAAAAACTCATGAAATAGCTAAGTATAACCAATCAGTACTTGAATCCAAGATAAAACCAAAAAAACAAGCTTAACTAGTGATATCACTGTCCAAATTCACTTTTAGCATATTTTCAACACAAACACAGTTTGAGCAAGTGTAAAAAGTTGAATTATACCCGTGTCAACCCTCAGAATAGACCACAGCTGCTTGAAACACAAATTCACTACTCGAACCAGCCCTTGCACCAGTAGAACTGACAACAACAACATTTTCTCAGCAAATACACTAACAGGACAAGATTTAGTGAGTTTTTCTTATATGAATCATCATCAAAACACTCAGAAAAACTTGTTCATTTAGGGCTCTCGAGAGAATACTAGTTGCAGCTCACTTTTTCTGAGTTTTCATAAGGCTTAAAACCCTAAAAGTCACTATAACAGCATATTTATAGTGTCACTGAATACACAAGGCCTCACACACCAATGATATACACCTGTCACCTTTAGCCAATGATTGATAGAGCATATTTCAGATATTTTTAAAAGAGAGAACCAATCACAGTAAGCCACCTCAGCTATTTTGTCACCATGCACAGTAGAATTCATACACACACACACTGCAAGGTTGTAAATTCCATTTTCCTCCAGACTTAGCCTCCAAGAAATGTAATATTCTTGCATTTATTATCTCTCTAGGACCACTGAGACGTGTCACAAACTTGAATACAAATGGAAAGGACCAAAATACCCTTGTAACAAATTAAGCCCTTCTCAGCCAATAAGTACTCCTGAAGCTATATAAATCACAATGTAGGCACATACAAGGCTATTCAGTGCAATGTAGCTACCAAAACAAATGTATGTCAATGGAATACAACTAAGAAAAGACCATAGTACCCCTATGAACACCTATAGCTGAATTTGAAGTACTGGACCTTCACTGTCACAGTAATTTTGATCAAAACAGGCTAATACATTATAATGCAATATTACAGACCAGTGAGTACAATGTGTTACAAAGTAGTAAATGACAGTACTACCCTGGACTTTATTTCAAAACACAATGCAGATAGAATTCATACTTGAAGCTACTGAAACTATACTTTTTGATATTAAAAGGCAAACACTCCTTAAGGCAACTTAGGACCAACATATCCTAATGAATCACAAGTTGCTAACCAAACATAGCATAACTGTCACTTAGAAACTGCAAAGAGACAGATTGGTTGTGAGTGTTAACCAAGAGAGAGAGAGAGAACATAGAGAGGAGAGAAAAAAACTTTGATTTGTTTCTTTACTTACAAATGATTCATTCTTAATTAATTTTCTCTACCAAATTCTTAAAAATAGAAATTGTGTGACTAGTAAGCGCGAGCTACTTTTTGCGAGACTCTCAAAGTAGTACTACTCTTAAAATAATAATAATAATAACAATAATAATAATGCTCTCAAAAAGTCAAACCCTATTTAGATAAAATTGGTGCATGATTAGTTTTGAGTGGCAATTGTGTTATTTCATTTTAATAAAAAAGATTTAGAAAACTTTTAGAAAGTAAAAATGGATGATAAGCCAAATCCATTCTTTTCATGTCATTTTCATTTCCTCCAAACACAAACAATCTTCAACTATAATACCAAACACCACCCTCCCATTTCAACCCCAATTTTGGAAGCATATGAATTATTCTTTCCTTCCTCTGACACATTGCTTTTACAGAAGCTGAGTTAATTTGGAGTCAAAAAAAATTTGAGGCCAACGGTCGCCAAGAAAATTAGAAATTCAAATGATAAATCAACATTCCGTTATTCCCTTTTTGGAGTTTTCCTCTCTTATTCACAACCCCCAAATCCTTATGGCCATCTTGTGGTTTCAATCCTCACTCTCGTACTCAACCCTAATCCCACTCTTATCTGTCTTCTTCTTCCCAAATTCAAGATTAGTTCACATTCCATGTACGCAATCTCTTAGATTCAATTATCAAGTAGATTCACTTCACACAGCTCATCTTAGCTCACTCTGTCTGATTTGTTTCTTTCAATTCAT
>JAOTQH010251635.1:0-11847 GCA_025631255.1 Cornus kousa | reverse complement strand
ATTTAAAAGTATGAATTATTATATATTGTTAGTTTTGGATTATTGGATTTTATTTGTATATATAGGTGTATATATTTTAAAATCAATGTATAGGTTAATCTATGACCCAAGAGGGTTATTTAGGGTTTATAGAATTTCTGAGAATTTTTTGTAATTTTTTAGAATTTTTCTGGTATTTTTTTTATTTTTTTTAATTTGTAGGAATATATTAGTTTTATTTTTCTATATTTACTGAAAAATTATATATATATATATATATATATTGTTTATATTATATACACTATATATTATATACACTGGAGCGTGATGGTATCGGTAGGGGAGTATAATCCAGTGTGGTAAGACTATAGTATATCAGTGTGCATGTAGATCTGGGCCGCTGGTGTGATGAGATGATACTGAAAATAATCTGGTGTGATGCGGCACATACTATTACGGTACGCATGCAATCTGGCCCTCGGATGGGTCTTGATTAATGGGCTTCTGATCTAGTGTGGTAGTATACATGGTAAAAGGTTACACCACTGATCTGGGCCATTGGAATAGTTTAAATATAAGTAGAATGATTCGGTGCATTACGGTGTAGACAAAAGAGTGCGCATGTGAATATGGACCATGGATTAGGTTTGGTCAACAGAAGATTGATCTGGTGTGGGTGTATACATGTGAGCTCAGGTGAATAATTTGGTGTGGGTGCATACATGTGAGCTCAACTAAGCTAATCAGGTGTGGGTGCATTTGGGTGAGCTCAATGATATAATCCGGTGTGGGCACGCTCACAGTAACATTTGACCTCAGCCTATTATTTTGCCTCTTTGTGACATAAAATTGAAACGGTCATAACTCAGTCATCTTAAATCGAAATTGGGTCATTCTTGAGCTCAAATTTAAGGATTTTTCATCTTCTTTCCAATGGTACCAATTTTATTATCAGATTCCCATTCTACTAGGAGATATTTACGTTTTAGTAAGACGGTGTCGGAAAATTATTTAAACAGAGATGTAGTATTTATGGGAAACCCTTTTTGACGATATTTAGTAGCATTTAATTTTCTATTAATATGATAAATTAATAATTGGTTAGGGAAGGATGATATATATATATATATATATTTATATATGTGTATATATGATTTATTTAATTTATGAGTTATATGGATAGATGCATATATATATATATATATATAATTGTTGATATATATGTATATGTGATTTTAAATAATTAATGATTATTAAGGAAGGATTATACACATATATGATATGTATGTTAATTAAGATTATTAATGTTATTATTCTTACTTCATATATCTGGATGGACTGGTTATTAAATTAGTGGTATGCTTATAATCTGCATGAGATGTCTATGTATGAATTAGCTATTGTTGAGTCTAAAATTGGTACATGGATGAATTGTAGGCATGGGTGAGCTGTCAAAGGTTTAAAAAAATATTGCCTTATTTCTTTGAATAAAATATACACATAGGAAACATGGATAAGTTGCTAGTTTAAAAGTATAAATATATATACTTGTGGAGGCATGGTTGAATTGTCAAAATATAAATAAATATACTTGTGGAGGCTTGGTTGAATTGCCAAAATATAAATAAATATACTTGATGAGACATGGTTGAATTGTTAATATATAAATAAATATATTTATAATGACATGGTTGAATTACCAATGCATAATTAAATTGCTATGTGTTAGATGATTAAAATCTCATCTATGGTTATTGTATGTATAGGTTGGGTTTGGATTTGTTATTCTTAAATTAGAATAATATAGTATTTGTAAGGTAGTGTATTATTTTATATATAATAAAATAATATTGGAGAATGTATGGATGAATTACCAAAGTATAAATCTTTACTTTATGACTTAAATAAATAAAATCATTTATTTGTGGTTATAGGGTTTTGGATTAAATGAATTATTCCTTAGATTATAATTTAATTATACACTAACTTGCAAATACTATATTATTCTAATTTAAGAATAACAAATCCCAACCCAACCTATACATACAATGACTATAGATGAGATTTTAATTATCTAACACATAGCAATTTAATTATGCATTGGCAATTCAACCATACAATTATAAATATATTTATTTATATATTGACAATTCAACCATGTCTCATCAAGTATATATATTTATACATTGGCAATTCAACCATGCATCTACAAGTATATTTATTTATATTTTGGCAATTCAATCATGCCTTCACAAGTATATATATTTATATTTTTAAAGTAACAACTCATCCATGCTTCCTATGTATATATGTTATTCATATAAATAAGACAAATTTTTTTTAAGCCTTTGATAACTCACCCATGCCTACAATTCATCCATGTACCAATTTTATACTCAACGATAGCTAATTCATATATACATAGACGTCTCATGCAGATTATAAGCATACCACTAATTTAATAACCAGTCCATCTAGATATATCAAGTAAGAATAATAACACTAATAATCTTAATTAACATACATATATATATACATATATTATATAATATATATGTGTATAATTCTTCCTTAATAATCCTTAATTATTTAAAATCACATATACATATATATCAACAATTATATATAGAATATATATATATATATACACACATCTATCCATATAACTCATAAATTAAATAAACCATATACACACACATACACACACACATATATATATATATAAATAAATATATATATATGCATCCTTCCCTAACCAATTATTAATTTATTATATTAATAGCAAATTAAATGCTACTAAATATCGTCAAAAACGGTTTTCCATAAATACTCCATCTCGGTTTGAATAATTTTTCGACACCGTCTTACTAAAATGTAAATATCTCCTAATAGGATGAGAATCTGATAATGAAATTGGTACCATTGGAAAGAGGACGAAAAATCCTTAAATTTAAGCTTAAGAATGACCCAATTTCGATTTAAGATGATTGAGTTATGACCATTTCAATTTTATGTTACAAATAGGCAAAATAATAGGCTGAGGTCAAACGCTACTGTGAGCGCGCCCACACCGGATTATATCATTGAGCTTACACAAATGCAACCACACCAGATTAACTCACTTGAGCTCACATGTATGCACCCACACCAAATTATTTCACCTGAGCTCACATGTATACACCCACACCAGATCAATCTTCTGTTGAGCAAACCTAATCCATGGTCCAGATTCACATGTGCACTCTTTTGCGTACGCCGCAATGCACCGACTCATTCTACTTATATTTAAACTATTCCAATGGCCCAGATTAGTGGTGTAACCTTTTACCATGCATACTATCACACTAGATCAACTGCTTATTAATTAAGACCCATCAGAGGCCCAGATTTCATGCATACCGTAATAGCATGCGCCGCATCACATCGGATCGTTTTCAGTCATCATCTCAATGCATCAGCGGCCCAGATCTACATGCACACCGATATACTATACTTACACCACACTGGATTATACTCCCCTTTGAAGCACCGATACCAACACGCTCCAGTGTATATAATATATATTGTATATAATATAAACAATATACATATTGTTGTAATATAGTGGGGTCCACCTCATCATGTACCTCATGCATGAGTGTTTGTGTATATCAGTATCTTATGTATTGAAGTGGGTTTAGTCTTGCGTGCCTTGTATGAGATATTGGAATGAGTGAAGTGTAGTGCATTAGGTGGTGAAGGCTCTATATAAAGAAGGGTGATGTTTTGTAAAAGGACACACCAATTGAAGCAAATGAGAGTTCTATCTTCCTTCTCCATCTATTGTTTCTCTTGCATTGTGTTATTATATTAAGTGTATTGCAACTCCTCAATATTACTCTATATATTCTCTTAGATTTATAACATATATATATATATATATATATATAATTTTTCAGTAAATATAGGAAAATAAAACTAATATATTCCTACAAATATAAAAAAAAATACTAGAAAAATTCTAGAAGATTACAGAAAATTTTTAGAAATTCTATAAACCCTAAATAACCCTCTTGGGTCATAGATTAACCTATACATTGATTTTAAAATATATATACAACACCTATATATACAAATAAAATCCAATAATCCAAAACTAAAAATATATAATAATTCATACTTTTAAATAATCCAATTTGAATATGATTTAATTAAATAAATTTGACATAAAACTTTTGATACTCAAGGTGAAATCCTTATGAGTTCTAGAAGGAAAGTTAGAGAAGAACTCGCCTGCAAAACCGACGTTTCAAACTTTGATTGACTCTTCCAATTCCTATGTCGTCTTTCTTAGATCCAGCCTCTTCCTTGTCGGTCTTCTCCTCTTCTTTCTTTGCCTCTCTTATTTTTCTAACGTGTAAACTTCTAGCAATAAAATCTTATGTGTATATTTATACACATTACCCTAATCCTGTTCCTAGTATAACTACCAAATAAAAAATAATAATAATAATCTTTAAATAGTATATATATATATAATATATATAAACATATATATATATATATATATACCTTCCATAATTAATCGTTAATTAATTAAATCTTATATATCCATAAATATATATATATATAGATATATCATTCCATAACACTTATTAATTAATTATATATATATAAAATTATTAATTAATTATATATATATATATATATATATAATTATATATATTTATAATTATACAAAAAATGATCATTTAAATAATCTCCTAACCATGGCCTTTATTAATTAACCCAACAAAGCTTTATCCAAGCATAAGACCACATCCTTTGGTCCAACTTCCCTTAAGCCCAATCCAATTTATTTAAATAAATAAAATAATTAAATAAACACTTAAATTAAAAATAAATAATTACATGAAATAAATAAATAAAACAAGAATTTATACCCAAGTCACACCATACCAATAAAATCAACACGTCAACAATTCAATCAATCATCAAGCACACATACAAACAATCAACATATATAATCACAAAATAATTTTAATTAAAATAATATAATTAACCTAAGCACTCAATTAAATAAAACACAAATCATTTAAAAATAAAATAAAAGCAATTAAATCCAATTAAATCAAACAAAATATTTTAATTAAAAATAAAAATAATTAAATCCCAATTATTAATTCCTTTAAAATATAAGGGTATTACACCTTCCACCACTACCACCACCACCACATTACTGCCACCGCCTTCCACTATTGCCGTCTTTCATCACCATTGCCTCCGCCTTCCACCATTGCTACCCCCGCCGCCTTCCAACACCACCACCTACACCACTACCACTTTCTACCTCCGCCACTATCGTCACCACCATCCACCACCGCGGCTACCATCATTTATTTTTATTAAATTATAAAAGAATGTCATTTTGTTAATTTAATTCATTTGTTAGTAACATGGATATTTTTGAGAACTTAATTTGAAATTGTTTTTCATTTTAAATTTAAAATTGGTTCAACCAAACATTAGAATGGTTATTTTCATTCCATTCCTACACAATTCATATTTACAACCAAACAATAGAATGAGAATGAGAATGATCATTTCATTCCCTTCCCATTCTATTCCCTTTCCTTCCCATTCTCATTCCATTCCCTTCCATTCCTTTCCCATTCCCACTTACATTCAATTCCATTCCTGCACACAAAATGCAGTATAGTAACATCTGTTATGTTGCGTTTGGTGTGCAGAAATGGAATGGAATGCAAGTGGAAGGGAATGGAATGAGAATGTAAATGGAATGGAATGATCATTCTCATTATATTGTTTGCTTTTAAATATGAAATGTGTAGAAATGAAATGATAATAACCATTCTAGTACGTGGTTGGATCAATTTTAAATTTAGAATGTAATATATTTCAAATTAAGTTCTCCAAAATATCACTGTTAGTAAAAAATAAATTAAATTAACAAAATGATATTCTTCTATAATCTTTTAAAAATAAATGGTGGTAATGGTGGTGGTAGATGGTGGTGTAGGTGGCGGTGGCACTGGTGGAAGGCGGCGGTGTTAGTAAAAGACATCAGTGGTGGAAAGCGGTAGCAAGAGTGGTGGTGGTGATGGAAGGAGATAGTGGTGTAGGTGGCGGTGGTGGAAGCCAATGGAGGTGACTGTGGTGGTAGTGGAAGGCAGTAAAGGTGGCAGTGGTGGAAGGCGATAACGGTGGTGGTGATGGAAGTTGGTGGAAGGTGATGGTAGTGGCGATGGTGGAAAGCGGTGGCAGTGGTGGTGGTGGAATGTAGTGAAAGGCGGTGGTGATGGTGGTGGTGAAAGGAGCTGGCGATGGTAGAAGGCGATAGTGATGGTGGTGGCAGGGGTGGTGGAAGGCGATGACAGTGGTGAAAGGTGATGGTGGCGAAAATGGTGGAAGGCGGGGGTGGTAGTGGTGGAAGACGGTGGTGGTGGTGAAGGCGATTGCAGAATGGTGGTAGAAGGCAGTGGTGGTGGTGGAGGGTGGTGAAAGGCGATGGTGGTGGTAGAAAGTGGTGGAAGGTGATGGCGGTATTGGTGGCAATGGCGATGGCGATGGTGGTGGAAGGTGGCGACGGTGGCGGTGAAAGGCGGTGGCAGCAGTGGTGGTGGAAGGTGGTGGCTGCGGTGAAAGGCGGTGGCGATGGCGATAGCGATGGCGGAAGACGGTGAAAGGTGATGGCGGTGGCGACGGTGGTGGTGGAAGGCGGTGGCGAACAGCGGTGGCGATGGTGGTGGTGGCGGCGGCAGCAATGGTTGGGGCAAAGGAAGGCCGTGGCGGTGGCAGCGGCGATAGTTGGGGCAAAGGAAAGCGGTGTCGGTGGTGAAAGGCGGTGGCGGTAGTGGAAAGTGGTGGGTGGTGGTGAAAGTCGGTAGCGATGGTGGAAGGTAGTGATAGTGGCGGTGGTGGTGAAAGGTGGAGGTGGAGGTGGTTGTGGTGAAAAATGATGGTGATTTTTGGACTTAGAATATGAGAGTATTTTGAGAAGATTTGTTTTAAAAAATTTACTTGGGAATGGAATGGTTATTCCATAAGTTTAGTTGTGGAATGAATTTTTATTTTAGGAATAAATTTTCATTCTAATGGAATAATTATTCCTACTTTAAATTTATATTAAACAAAAGAATGATTGAAATGAACATGACATTTCATTTCATTCTATTCATACAAACCAAAGGTAATGAAATGAGTCTCTTCACTATCCAATAAAGAGGAGAAGGGCCGACCCATAGTTAGTACCCACCATTTCACCAAAGATGGCATTTGTAAATTTCCGCATTGTGGGGCCTCAGTATGAAAGTTTGGTATAACAAAAATGCTGATAGTTTGTGTGAGAACCGTGACGAAGCAAAGTTTCACGTTTCTTGGACGACCATCAAACCATCTCTTTCTTCCACTGTTGGTATTCCCCACTCTTTCTCTCTCTCTCTAAAACAGTTATATATATAATATATACACACAAATATATATCAATCTGTAGGGTCCACAAGCCCATTCAATCTATCTCTTTCTTAGTCAATCGTCGTTCAAACCCAGAAACCCAATTTGAATATACATCAATCTGTTGCATCACTACAGCCTTCAGCTTGATTTTTGGTTATATAGTCTGTTTGGATAGTGGAATATATCGGTTTTTGAGGTTCAACTTTTGAAGGAGAGACGGACAGACCATCATGGACTCTCAGGTCTTGGTTGCTCTTGCTCTCTCTGCTGTGGGTGGCTTGAGTACATCTTTAGGTGAGATATCTTTCTTTTTTTGAATTCTTAGCTTATATAATTCGAATTCGGAAATGGGTTTTACTTGAGGAGGTTGTAGTTTAAACTTTCAACTTTCAACTTTCAAACATTGCTTTCTTCAAATTGGTCTTTACAATCGTAATGTGGTGACTTATTCGATATTTATTTGTTGATTATTATGCGATTAATAATTCTGGTCAGTTTCTACTGTGGTTTCTTTTGAAATTGAAATTTACCCCCAAATCTGTATTTGTAGCTCGTGTTATTTCTCTTCTGGGTTGTTTTCAAGTTTGAATTTTGCCCCAAAATTTGTATTTGTAGTTTTTGTTATAGCTTGAATTATTAGTTTTTGTTATAGCTTGAATTATTGAATAATAATACCAGTTGAATTTCATTAGTTTTAATTCATTTCAATTGTTGTTTCATATTCCTGGCATTGTTCTTTAAACCAGCTTTTATGATTACTTAATCTGTAATTTGGTGGTTTATTTAAAATCACTCGTGATACTTAACTCATTATAGTGCTACGTAGTATTTTGTGTATAGTTTTTAACATGGATGTCGGCTCTATTTATTTGGTTGGGGCTAGTTTTCACGGATTTGAAAGAAAATATTTACAATGTAGGTCCAACTTTTCCAATGTTCTGGTCCACCTTGCTTACTTGATTAAGTTCCAAGTAGAATATTCTTTGAATTCAAATTTCCTTTTCTGTAATATAATTCTATGGCTGCAGTTGCGTTTTTCCGATTATATATGTTATGTTTGGGAACACCGACTCGGTCAAAATTTGTACAAAATTTCTTTCAATCCCAAATCCAAGTTGACCGGTGCCGCCAGACATAGCAATAGGGTATTTAGTTTTGCAAAACGTCTCTATGCAAGCATAGAAGTTAACAGAATTTGTCAAAAACTATTTTGTGTGGAATGCCCAAGAATTTGCTTGATACAGAACACCACAAATAGATAAAGAAATCCCAAAGTTCTGCGTTATTTCTAGTGGGTATATTATGCATAGCATAGCTTTTAAAAAGAACGCAGCCTCTATTTCCAAATGCAAACCTCCCTTGTTCTTTTAGGCATATCCATACAACTCCAAAAAAAATTTACAATAGTGCTCTGTGTGACTGCCTTTTCTTGTACTGGTAGGAGCCCCTGCCTAACCCTTCTCCCTAGGCATAAGGTTCCTTGGAAAAGGAAGAGATAGTGTCCCATGTTGAAAAGGGAAACTTTGCAATCTAATAATTGGTGATCCTTTCACAATCCCTTTTTACAGTGCGTCTATCAGTAATAATTTTAATCCCTTAAAACAAGATGGTCAAACTCATGTAATAAAGAGAGGAGTCATTAACCATGCAAAAGAGGAAACCTTAATGACCACCAAATGACACCAAAACAATAATTGAAGGAAAGAATCGCCCTCAATTTTTGTTCCCTCAACGCGCCCAGCAGTTAAAAGTCTTCTCCCTGGCTAGTCAGCAATGGTCCTCAACCGAAGGATTTCTCGAAATGAAACTCGGTTCAACATTATATTCAAATATATGGTTTTAACCATACCGAATATCCAGTTTGCCTTTTCTGTTTGCTTTTAGTAACAATATACGGAAACCATCTCTTTACCCCTGCCTAGAAAATGAGTAAAAGAAGAAATATATCCTTTTTCTTCCCAATATTTCCATTTACCCGAAAAAAATAAATAACGAAAAGGCATTACTCGGTGTTAGTTCCAGTTAATGAGGTTGTTAGGAGGGGTAGACTGGTTAGAGACCTAACTTTTTGGCATTATTTACATAAAGTGACTGCCATCAGTCTGAAACCCCATTTTTATGCTTTGACAGTCCATACTTTTACCACTGCACCAATAAATCAGCATATTTTTTCAAGGATATTTTGAGCAAACTAATGCATCGTTGGTTCAATGTTGCTTTCCATTAAGTAGTTTCCCAATTAGTAAAATATTAAAACAAGCAGAATACTATTTCAAGTTTCAAGTCAAAATCATCAAAACGTAATGAAATATATCTCTTCTTTTATTTTAACACTAGGAAGCTTGATATTTTCTTTGAAATATATGATTTGTGTTTGTCCGTGCTCTGGAGTTTCTTGCAGTGACCCTTCGATTTCTGGTTGTTTCATGGATTCGGTGATAAGATAATACTAATCCCGGTTAGCTCTGGTTTTAAAATAGAATTTTAGGTGCTGGCATGTGGGACAGGTGCACCTTTTGTCTTTGTTTTAAAATCTAAGTTTAGGTGTTGGCATGTGGGACAGGTGCACTTTTTGTAATTCTTAGTGAGGCTCCAAATCTGAAGATGCTTGGGCTTTTACAGGTATGATTTACAGTTTGACTCTTCATTTTTATTGCAAAAGGTTGTCTTACCATATCTGATATTGCCAGTCACTTAAGTTAACCAGTTCATTTTCCAGTAATTTTCAGAACCAATTCTGATAAAAATTGCCATTACCTATCGATGGTCCCACCAATGCGGTGTGTGCTTGAGGGGTAGGCAGTAGGCTGATAAAAACCTAACTTTTGGAATTATCCGCACAATTATATAACAAAATTCATTGCTAATATTTATTCAATTAATTTTTGTATAAGAAAGAATGTTCTTTACTTTGATCTTGCATTGAATCCTTTGAAATTTTTAAGAGGTATGGTTCAGGTTGATTCCGTAATAACATTATCTAAACCTCTAGATTTTCCCCATGCAGGGTTTTGCTGCAGGTCTCATGTTGAGCATATCTTTCTTTGATTTGGCTCATAATTCTATCAACTCAATTGGCTTTTTAAAAGGAAACCTCTGGGTAGGCCACATTATGGCTGTGTTAATTCAGATGCATCGCTTCTTTTAACATGAGTCATGATCATTTTGATAGTTAATTTTCAATTACTGCACAGTTCTTTGCAGGTGTCATTTTCTTTGCCATTGTTGTCAATTTCATCCCAGAACCATCACTTGCTCCCATTTCAGATTCCAAAAGTAAAAAGGTGTGAATTATTATTGATGAATGTATATTCTCTGTTTATCCTAGCATATGCACCCAGCCAATATTATATATTTCATCATTTAGTATTGACAAATATCTCTAAGATCAATTGTCGTTGTACTCACAAACAGAAAAATGGGGATGAAGGGGGTAAGGATGACTTAAAAAAGCATCGCCGCCAAGTTTTGTTTAGTGGAATCATCACTGCAGTAGGTCGGACTATTCTGTAAAATTATTTCTCGCCCCACTTTTGTGTATCATTTAAATTGTTCTAAATTCATTTGCAGACTCAATATTTTTTGTATTTAAATTGGGTAGACAAAATGCATATATGATTGGTAGCCATAGATGTATGTGTTTTAATGCATATATTAGCATGTTGATAGATATTTCAAACCTTGATTTTGAGGATGAGGATGTGGCCAAATTAATATATTCTTGAGCATTAATGTGACATGCCATGATGAAGCAACTTTGATATTTCATTGTAAATGTGAAGCCATAAACTTTCATATCATGAAAGAAGTGTAGTTAAGTTACACGATTTGGATTGTGTTAGAAAAGTCCCCTTATATTTAGGCTTGAGAGAGGGCGTGCATTACATTAACCCAGATTATACACTCATCTTCTTCCACACGGTTACTGGTTTCTCTTTTCCCAGTTTTAAACCTTGGTTTGGGCTCATCTTTAGCCTCAATTTGAAGTATCAAACCATCTTGGAATCCTTCCAATCTTGTGAGATTATTATCCTCCACGAGGAGAATATATTAATTTTTTTTTTTGATAAGTAAAATTGTATAAAAAGTACTCAAAAGGGGAGTGCATCCAAAGAGAACTACACAAGGCCAAATAGGGCTTCTAAACTTTCAAAGAGTCCAAAAAATCTACAATCTCCTCTAAAGATCTAAAATTTTTCCCAGCAACTCAAAAAAAAAAAAAAAAAGGTGTGGTAATAATAGAGGACTTAAGCATGGAAATAGGATTCTCCTTTCCCTTAAAGGATCTCCTGTTTCTTTCAAGCCAAAGACATCGCCATAAACACAATGGCGTAACCCTCCAAACAACCAGGACTTGGGCCCCCACTATATAACCTCTCCAAGCCTCAATCAACCCTCTGGAGGACCTAAGCA